>KZ992796.1:0-16023 GCA_003614735.1 Thamnocephalis sphaerospora | reverse complement strand
TGTTCGACACGAGCATTCAGTCGGTTAACCCAACGTCGCGTAATATAGCGTGGTGGTGCGTGTTCAGATGCTTGCCGAGCTAGAGGAGATTATCGACTACAAAAAGTGCAACGATCAGCCAGAACGCCAGGCGCTCATTCGCAAGACCTGGATGAAGCGGTACGGACATTTGCGTGTGTGCGATTTGTGGGGCGTGTATCTAACTGTTGTGCCTCTGCAGACTCAAGGGTTGTCAGCGCAACGTGGAGGTGTGGCAGCGGATTCTCAATGTGCGTTCCTCCGTGGTGTCGCCCACAGAGGACATGCAGATGTGGATCAAGTTTGCTGGCCTGTGTCGCAAGAGTGGGCGCCTTGCCGTGGCCGAGCGCACGCTGGCCGAGCTGATTGGCAACGACAGTCTGGATGATGCACTTCCAGAGGCCACGCCTCCGCAGATTACCTATGCCTCACTCAAGCTGATGTGGGCATCCGGTGCACGCGAGGAGGCGCTCGGTCAACTGCGCGACTTCAACGAGCGCTTGACCACGCTGGTCAGCCAGGCGCCCAGCGATAACGCACAGCACCGGCAAGAAACCCCGGATGTTGCTGGTCTGCGGCATTTGCTTTCACGATGCTACCTAAAGCAGGGTGCTTGGCAGATGGCGCTGCAAGACGAGTGGAATGAGGTGCGAGCTGTGTGCATGCCAGCGAAACCTGCAGCACTACTAACACCATGCGTCATCGCGTAGGACACCATCTCGGATGTGCTGCGCTCGTACTTCCTCGCCACTCACTATGACAGTGACTCGTACAAAGCGTGGCACTCGTGGTCGCTTTCCAACTTTGAAGTCATCTCCCACTTTGAGAAGATGAACGACATTGCATCGCCGCAGATCCTGACCGCTCACATTGTGCCGGCAGTCCAAGGTAGGAGGTGTGATCAGTGGTACAGCGGAGTGCCGACACTAAAACCGCTGCTCGCCACACGTAGGCTTCTTCCGTTCGTTGGCGCTTGCCAGTAACAACTCGCTGCAGGACACGCTTCGTTTGCTGACGCTTTGGTTCAAGTTTGGCTACCAGCCCGAAGTGAGCGCAGCCATCAATGAAGGATTCAGCACAGTCAGCATCGACACATGGCTGGAAGTAATCCCGCAGGTGATTGCAGTGAAGATACCGAGGGCACCGCCGTGTGTATCGACTAACTTGCTTGCGCTCTATAGCTGATTGCCCGCATTCACGCACCCAGCCCAACTGTGCGTCGACTGATCCACCAGCTGCTTTCGGACGTGGGGCGACAGCACCCGCAAGCGCTGGTGTATTCGCTCACCGTTGCCTCCAAGTCACAAAGCGCCACACGGAAACGTGCTGCCATCAGCATTATGGATAAGATGCGTGTGCATCGGCCAAACATGGTGGAGCAAGTACGTATTGCAACGAATATGCGGTCTACTGGCTGCCTGCTAAGCTAACCGCCAACGCTGCTACTGTACAGGCTTTGTTGGTCAGCCAGGAGCTAATTCGCGTGTCGATCCTATGGCATGAGATGTGGCACGAAGGCCTGGAGGAAGCATCGCGGCTGTACTTTGGCGATCACAACATTGACGGCATGTTCTCCGTACTGGCACCTTTGCACGCGATGATGGAGCGCGTAAGTGTAGCGTGGCCCGTCTTAGTGCACCTCACCTGTCTTCTTACGAATCACGCTGGTCGCCATCCGCGCTAGGGACCCGAAACTTTGCGTGAGATCTCCTTCAACCAGGCGTTCGGCCGAGATCTGCAGGAGGCGCACGAGCTTTGCCATCGCTACCAGCAGACGTTTGACGGAAAGAACCTCAACGAAGCCTGGGAGCTCTACTATCAAGTGTTCCGCCGTATTACCAAGCAGCTACCCCAGCTGATTACGCTCGAGCTGCAGTATGTGTCGCCCAAACTGCTGCAGGCCAAGGATCTCGAGATTGCAGTGCCAGGTAACAAGGCGCTGTGTATCCAACCATTGCAGGCACCCGAGTCGCTAACTCACTGTCCTGCCATAGGAACGTACAAGTCCGATGAGCCTGTCGTAACCATCAGCAGCTTCGCGCCCACTCTGACGGTGATCACGTCCAAGCAGAGGCCACGCAAGCTTTCGCTAAAGGGCAGCGATGGCAAAGACTACCAGTACCTCCTCAAGGGTACGTGTGGGACAGCGGCGACTGCGCACAGCTATGGCTGACCCCATGATGTCGGTGACCCTAGGCCACGAGGATCTTCGTCAGGATGAGCGTGTGATGCAGCTGTTTGGACTGGTCAACACGTTGCTCCAGGTGGACCCTGAAACGTTCAAGCGCCACCTGAGTATCCGGCGCTATGCTGTCATTCCGCTGTCGCCCAACTCGGGTCTGATTGGTTGGGTGCCGCACACGGACACGCTACATACACTGATCCGCGACTATCGCGAATCCAAAAAGATTCTGCTCAATATCGAGCATCGGTTGATGTTGCAGATGGCGCCAGACTACGATAACCTTACGCTGCTGCAAAAGGTGGAGGTGTTTGAGTATGCGCTGGAGAACACCACCGGCCAGGACCTCTACCGTGTACTATGGCTCAAGAGCCGCAATTCGGAGGTAGGCATACAAGTATGTCGCTGCGTACACATGAGACTAACCGCGCAACGGTATTCCCTTGACATAGTCTTGGCTAGAGCGCCGCACCAACTATACGCGATCGCTGGCTGTCATGTCCATGGTCGGCTACATTCTTGGTCTTGGTGATCGCCATCCGTCCAACTTGATGTTGGAACGCTACACAGGCAAGGTGGTGCACATTGATTTTGGCGACTGTTTCGAGGTACGATGCAACGGGCTGCCAGCCAGCTGTTTGCTCGCCATGCTAACTAACCTGGGGCGGGTGGCTACAGGTGGCAATGCATCGCGAAAAGTTCCCGGAGCGCATTCCATTCCGCCTTACGCGTATGCTTGTGAATGCAATGGAGGTCAGCGGCATCGAAGGCAACTTCCGCACTACCTGCGAGAATGTTATGCGCGTGCTGCGTGAGAACAAGGAAAGTCTGATGGCTGTACTTGAAGCCTTCGTCTACGACCCTCTTATCAACTGGCGTCTGATGACAAATCCGAGCCCGCGACAAGGTAAGCATTGCACGACGCGCTATTTGTACTGCACATCTCAATGCTCATTTCATTGCTTGCAGACACACGTCCAAACCGTAGTCACTCGGCACATGGTAAGAACGCAAGCAAGCATGGTGTGCATGCGTCCAAACAGGATGCTTACAATCTATGGCACGTATTTCACAGGCGATCAAATGGAAGAGCAGGTGTCGAGCACAGCAAATCGCCGCGCGTCAGCACGCAACGAGGCGCTCTCCAATCCGACAGGTACTGTTCGTGTGCGTTGCTGCAGCGTATTGCGTGCACATTGCTCACTACTGCGTACTTGCACAATGCAGGGGAGGAGGCTTTCAACAACCCAGAGGCGCTCAACGAACGTGCGGTCAATGTCATCACGCGCGTATCCAAGAAGCTAACAGGCAAGTAGCCCAGCAGTTTGTGTTAATCACCCGATCAATCAGTAGTCTAACGAGAACGCCTGCGTACAGGGCGTGATTTCAACCCGAGCACCACGTTAGACGTCACAGACCAAGTGGAGAAGCTCATCCAGCAGGCTCGCTCGCCCGAGAACCTTTGCCAGTGCTATATCGGATGGTAAGTGCTATCTGGTGCGATGGCATCGCTATAGCCCTGTACTCATGCGCTACACGTCTACTCGTAGGTGTGCATTCTGGTGATTTGTTTGTAGTAGGAGCGACTGTCCCATCACCAGCACCCACTGCATAATGTGCAGGCGGCCCATCGCATTTGTCACGATATTAACGCATGCGTATCTACGTTCACACATAAAGCGAATTTCGTACAGTCCAGTCATGGTATATTCTACCTGCACACCAATGGCCACCCCAAAACGCTCTAATCCCAGTACTTGATGGTACCATCCCAGCTGGCTGTTGCCACCTTGGACGTTTCGTGAGGATGCCATGCGCAGTCAAACAATACGTTGTCGTGTGCCTTGATTTTCCTGCCAGCCGGCGAACGCGGCAAGGATGTAAGCGTGCAGTTTGTAGACGAGCGCCATCGCCACGAACGCTTACTTTAGCATCCGGCACGTCTTCCAGTCCCAGATCCACAGGCGACCTTCCGAGTCACCCGACATGAGGAAGCGGCCATCTGCCGAAAAGGCCGGTTGGCATGCATAGCCAGCAATCAGGTGGCCGGTAAAGCGCTTCTTGCGGTTCATGCGGAAGCGATCTCGCGCACCATACACCAGAATCTGATTATCAAGCGACTGGCATGCAATCCATTTTTCTAAGCGTCACACACCCGTTAGCAATACAGCTTAAATGTCGCACGCGCACACGTGTACCCCACTTACGGTTTGGATGAAGCGCCACTGCCGGCATGCTGTGCATGTCTGGTTCGGCAATGTACTTGATGACAATGGGAATGCCAAACTCCCATGCCCGCAGCGTCTTATCGTCCGACGTCGTCACAAAGCGGCGGTTATCGTCCACAAACGTGATCGAGTTTACTGCGCCAAGATGCTGATCGTACTCTTGCTGGATCTCACCCGTGTTGATGTCATACTGCGTGATCGCCCGCAGCATTAGCTGGCCGTACAAGGCAAGCGACACTTGTGCGTGCTAGTGCAGCTGCCCTTTGCGTACCTGAATGATCTTCTTGTCCGAACAGCCGGCAAGGAAAACATTCTGCTTATCGTCGTCCGGGTGAAACTTGACACAGTAGGGGATCTTGCCGTTGCTGAACGCGCTGATACACTTGCCTGTTTCCGTATCCCACAGCTTGATGGTACGGTCGTAACTGGCGCTCAGGAAGCGACGACCGTCATTGCTGAAGCAGATGTCACGCACGGCCTTGTCGTGTCCCAGGTATGTGCGCAGGCAACGGCGGTCATGATAGACATCCCAGATCTAGCAAAGTGCGCAGTCAGCATACCATAGACATTGCAGTCCGCACGATTGATCCGCCACCTTGATTTTGCTGTCCATGCCAGCAGAAAGGAGCAGATGGCCAGACTTGGGGAAAAAGCGGATGCCGTACACGCCCTTTGTGTGACCGGTGTAGGTGTGAATCGGCCGCTTGGGCAGGAAGCACTGCTGCGACCCTGGCTCGCTCAGCAAGTCAATACCCTGGTCACGCGGCACGTGCATGTATGTCCGGCCCTGGTAGTCGAACTCTTCGCGGCCGTGGAATGTCGTCTTTTCGGTACCAGAAGGCGCAAAGTTGTTCTTCTTCTCCTCCAGCACCATATCCTCCTCGCGCACCGCTGGCTTTCCACTCTCTTCCTCCTCTTCCTCCTCCTTGGGAGGTGGGGGTGGCTCCATGTCATCGTTGTCGTAGCCAGCCCACGGTCCAAGATACGCATTTTCGCCCTCTAGCGTGGCGGCATTGCCCTTTTTCTTGCGCTTCGCCGCATGCTTGCGTCGCGCTCCAGGATCAAGCACGGTGGCGCCTGTGCCAACAAACCCGTTAGATACGCTGCTAGCCATGCGGTAAAGGCAAAAACGCACCGTTCAGCTGGTGCATCTTATCCACGTCGCCGACATAGCCTGTTCCACCGCGTCCACCGCCTACGCCGCCGACCGTCGAAAATGTTACGAGCGAAGGATCGCGCGCATAGCCCAGAGCCTGAAAGTTGCGATGCTGGGCGCGAAAGTCAAACTCGGCAAACGCCTGCTCCTCCACATGTCCAGCGGGCACGTTTCGCTCTATGCCGTAGGCAGCTAGCACGCCGCGCGAACCGCCCAGGTAAGGGTCGACAGGCCCAAGAACCGGCCGGCCCAGGTCATCGTACGGAACGTTGACAGCGATCTCGCGGTCGGTGGGATGCAGCACAATCGCCCGCTGCGAGCCATACTCCTGCACCAGTGGGTAGCGCCGTTAGCCCGCTACAGTCGGCGCTGTGCCGCGCAAGCGCCTACGCACCTCTACATTCACGTCTGGTGCCGCGTCAATACGAGTGCGCTTTGGCGGCAGCGGCTGGCTGCGATCCTCATCCGATTCGGACGCATACTCATGACTAAGAAGGTCCATTCTGCAACGCAAGCGCGTGCCGAGGACACAGCAGGGAATTGGAAAAAGCGACGAGCGATGTGTTTTGGGAAAGACGCCACGCCAATATGTTAGCACCACAAATGCACCAGTACAATAGTTGACTTGCCATTGATAGATATGCACCACCCATGACAGCACAGTAACAGCTTGAACGCAAGGCGTGTAGCTGGTAAAAGTAAGACTACAGACGCTGTGGCGCTGCTGCTTTAATGCAAAAGTCGGACCAGGAGAAAGCTACGCAGCGAGAAACACATTTTTTTTTTTGACTAGAGGGCGCTGCGTACCCATCTCTTACAATTTGATGGCGCGCCACAACCGTGGAATGCAGCAAAGTTTCAAATGCAAAGTAGCTGTACACCTGGTGAGCACGTCTCCAACCTTGACAACCAAACTTTTACTGTACACACATACTATTCGGCGCCGAAACTGTAGACCTCAATGGCCTTCCAGTCATGGATTACACGTACAAGGCCCGTTGCATGGCTACTTATTGCTGCATAAGGTACTGAATAATTCCTGAGCCTAAATGGAAGCCATGTTCCATCCTGGCCATTGAGCAGTTGCAAGCAACCATCCTGAGCAAATTTTCTGGAAGCAGAGAAAATGTAGCCAAGCAACGGCTCATTTTCCAAGATCACCATGGTATTCACTTTGGTGCGCTGTGTCGGGCAATCCACTGAACAGACAAGCTGATTATCTTGTATAAAGGCAAATCCGCCAGGTAGTCGGGCCGGACCATATGAATGCGCACTCTCTCTTAGAAGCGGCGATACCGGGGTATCGGCAACGGTTGTTGCGGAGATGTCGTGCACAATTGTATCGTACAGTGGCGGCAGAGCAAAGTTCCCCAAGCTGATACTAACGCCTACGCGGTCTACCCTCTTGCTACCACGATCTACGATGGGAAATGCGCGATCGAGTCTGCATTCTGCATCCAAGTGCAGGCGCACCACACCACTGCATATTATCTTGGTAGGCCGATTGGTGAAGATTTCCAAAAGCCTCCAGCGCATGTTTTTGGTTTTTTCGTCCAAGCCGGCCATATAGATGATAATGCTTTTGGGCAAAGTGCGAATGACTGTCATTATTGTGTCCAATGCAATATTTAGCGGTTCTTTCCGTATAACTCTATAGAGAATATTGCATGCGATGATGTCACTACTGTCATCTTCGTTGTTCACAATAAACGTTATCCAACAGTCCCATAAAACTGCTACTTCATGATAGTCGTACTGGCCTGCTTCTTCGCCAATCGCATGCCGAATTGCGCTGTTGATTGCGTCTAGGTGAGGGTATTGTCCACGATGCTGCCGCAACTGAGCCCGAAGCTCCTCAAAGAGCTTGGGTTCATTGTAATTTCGAATCCGGTTATAATTGAAATAAACTAGGTTGAGCAATGCCGGTGATTGTGTATCCAACTCTCTCTGCAGTTCGCTTCGCTCTTGTTCCGTGTTGGGAACGCAGTCGTCATCAAGTGCATACGCACGATTGACGGTAGGCCTGTCTCTGCCATCACTGTCTAAAAAGTGTATCGCCGCTGCGGATGCATGCACGGTTGCACGAGTCCATCCATCGATTCTTCTACTGCGCGACCTGTACCCGGATAGCTGCGGAAAGGTATAAACACGACGAATGTACCTGCCCTGCTTCCAGTTACGCTCCGTGCAGACACGACGACGGTACGTATCACGCCAGTCCAGCATTGCCCAGCGCGGTGGGAATAAGGTGTCGCCTTCTGCTTTGGTTAATCTTGTCGCGGTGCGTAGACACCAGTTTAAAAACTGCGCCTCACACTTCTGCATCGTTGGCATAAAATCGTGCTGGTAAATGGCCTGCCAGAGTGCGTTGTCCGTCAGCAGCTTGCTGAGCGAGCGACAAGAGCCGGCAATTGCAAGGGTAGCGTGAAAGCCTGCCTGTGCCAACAGACTGTAGCGATCTGCGGACGGCAATGCATGGAGCACCCGCTCCAGTGGCGTATGCGTGATCGTGGTGGACTCCATGGCAGAAGGAATAGTTGTGATGGACAAAAGCAGACAGTGGTAAAATTGACATTTGCAAAACACGGCGACAAAATAACGACGCGTGCGCTAAAACGAGCGTCGCACAGCGCAAGGGAAAATGCACCCAGCATCAGAGAGGACATCACGCAAGTCATGAGAGACGGCGATTGAGAGACAAGCCCAAGAGTCGACGACTACACATCGATCCTAGGAGAATGCTAAGCACAAACACGTACTACAAACACACACTTGAGCCGTACCTGCGACGGTGCGACCGCGTATATCAGTGTATGCAAATATGCCCCGCCAGGAGAACAAGTTGCCGAACGTACCCACTCTCGACATAGCAGGACAAGTTAACCGGGCTCCGCACAGTCGTCACAGTTGAACTATCGCGGTCTCAAGCCTGCGCTTTATTCACTCTTCCGTGGCTAAGCCAAACACTGTACTAGCATACAAATAAGCAGGTATGGAATCATAATGAAGAATGGTGCTGGCTAGCTCAGACGGTCAGGCCATCTCTTTCAAAAGCATAGTAAGTGTGTTTCATCTTGCTCAAATGTCATGAAGGTGGTCGTCAAACAAGTGTTTTTCTCATTTCTTTACATCTAATCATTTTAATGCGTTTATATAAACACCTCAAAGAGCATGCGCCGTTTGTCGGCAGGCATATTCTCAACGTCGATGAATGAGGCAAGCTGCTGCTCCAGAGCTAGCTGCGTCTTTTGATATGGTCGGCGTACATAGTCAGCATAATCAAACACGGTAAAAGAAGCATCCTTGCCGTAGATCAGAACGTTAGGCATTGCCTTGGTTCTGCTGCCTTTCGAAGATACCCTACGTGGATCTTTCCATGTTGTGCGCCTTGCCATATCCTTCCATTGTGCTTCAAGAGGATAGAGCTGGCTATAGTACCAGCAGGGAAGAGATAGTCTGTGGATCACAGTGCCATCCTCAAGACTCAGCAGCGCGTCGGTTGTATCCTTGTAATCCACAAGCAGAAAGTTGCGGGAAACAATCGGCCATACTTTGGCAGCCCTGATGCTGTTTGACCACTTTTCCTCCAGCGATACACCTTCTATGCCATTTGTAATTTGCAAAAGCACAAGACTAGGAATACCTCCAGGAGCTATTTCGGCATAGGTTTCGTCATCCTCTTTTTCACAATGTGTCCACAGCAAAAACCTGTTGTCATCAATACGGTCTGCGCGCACGGGACTCTGGTTTGTTTTAAACATCTCCCTTTGTCCTGTTGCTTTCCATTTGAATGCCACTGCACGGCTGGGTGTGGCTTCCCACAACGAGTGGGTTATCATGGCAGCGTCAAAACGTATTTTACCGGAGCGTAGCTGAATAATATGCACGCTTTCCTGTGTATAGCTCAAAATATGACAATTCGCTGCAGGTGTCCAAGAATTTGAGCAACATAGGTTGCTGGTGAGATTGTAAACTTGTGTGGTATACTGGCTCGACTCTTCAGAAGGCGAGTGCAGGCACACAACCCAGCCTCCGTGAGCATTAAAATTGATAATGAACTGGTTCGAAACAAGCACGCGTGGTGGCTTGTGAAGCGCAGCGGAATGCCAAATGTATAACGACTCAAGATCGGTATACGAGCCATCACTGCGGAGATGGCTGCCCAAAATGATGATATGCTCACCTGACCAGGAATCGCGAATGCTGATATGTTCCACGGCTATGTCGCCCCAGCATGGTCGCTCCAACACCCATGTTGGCTGTTGCTGGGATGAATAAAGCCATTGTGATGCAACCATAGCGCTTTCTGCGGGCGAGCCGTCCAAAGAAATAAGTGTGCCCCGAAGACGGATGCCGCATGGGCGGGTTATAGCAGCATTGGTGAGGTGGTGCCTTGTACATTGTCCGTGGCGCCAGCGGTACTCGGTCGCGCGTCGCATACAGTAAGCAGCGAACCAGTCTGGTTGTATACCGTTGCATGCTTTTGCCTTTCCATTAAAAGCGTTGCTGGCGTGTGCTTTGATGGAATCCGCTCGCATTTGCTGCTGCAACCACTCCAGCTCCCACTTGTCTTGATGCGGAAAGTGCTGCTCAAAACGCTTCCTCCACCATGCTTGTCGGCAAGAGATTCGGACGCGGCATTTCTTGGAAACACAGGACAGCACTACAAGAGAGGTCTCGTCCAAAGCCTCAAAGATACGACTGAACAGTTCCTCCGGGATATACTCCATAGCGGTGTAGACGAGCTAGCGAGACAGGATCAGGAAAGAGGTGCTGCTGCACAGCTCTACAGCACAGTCCCTCGTACTGATTGCGCAAGTAGGGTACACCAGTGGTACAAACAAAGGTGAGCTCCGGCTCTCGAACCCTATTCGTTACAAGATATGCCGCTACCAGTTCGAGTATTGAGTTGGCACTGTCTACGGAGCCAAATCAGCCCTAGATGCTGCCGTAGCGTTAATGCACTGTTGATGATGCGCATCGCCAGTTGCTGTCGCGTGCAAAAACGAGTACAAAGCAGTAGCGTTGCCGGTGCGCATTTTGGTCTGAACGAGGGAAACAGACAGCGTGCTATTACAAGGACTAGACTGCGTGAAAATAAATTGACATGCGCATTCGACCAAGTGCTAGCTACGTATTGCTTGATAGCGAGCAAATGAATGTGCAAGCCGTAATGTACATGCTGCTAATGTGCTGGTATGCCATCGGCAATGCTCCAAGACACAAAGTTGCACCTACACTCGCTAGCTGCAGATGCAACACCCGAGCTGGATACACACAGGACAAGCGTCTGTTACGACTGATAAAGCAACGGTATATATATGCATGTAGACCCAGTAACACCGTATACCCGCACAAACAGCCTAATCGTCCTCAAACACGCTGTACCTTAGGCCATTTGCCTGCAGACGATCAAGCAAATCGGTATTCCAAAACGCAGCGGCCGGGGTTAGCACACCGTTGCTAACTCGCTTGCGCTGCTTGCGGTCGAGTAGCACATAAGCACACTGGACCAGGCAAATTGCAGTGCAAGTATAAGCAGGGTTTGGTCCGTTCACCTGCACCTCCAGCTGCACATCTGGCTCCGCTGCGGTCACAGCAGAGGACGCAGGTGCCTTGTCAGCAGCCGCGCTAGTGCTCTGCGACCTGCTGTAGCCGCGGGCGATCATGTGCTGTTGGAAGCTACTGGATTCGATCGACTCGATGTTTGGTCCGCTGGAAGAAACCATACCGGCGGTAAAGAGGCGCGGATGCGCCTTCAACAGGCGCCGCCCAAGCGGAAACTGCGCAACCAGGGTAAAGAGGGCGATGGCGCCAACGAAGAAGACGGCCGCAGGTAGCGCGTAGACTGGCAGCAGCAGGTAAGGCTCGTAGTAGATGGCTGGCGGAGGCGTCAGCGTGACCTTGGCCTTCTTGTCCTTGCCGTCCTTTTTGTCCTTGGCCTTCTTCTCCTTCTTCTCTTCATCCGAGTCACCCTTGATGGCGGCCATCAGCGACGAGAACGGAGACGACGACGACGACGGAAGATGCGAGGACAACGACTCGAGCGCATTTGGCTTCCTGCTGTTGGCGGCTGCTGCAGCTGCCACCCGTTGTGCCACCATCAGACGCTGGGAGGTTTCAACGACGAGGCCGTCGGTCAAAAAGTACGGCACAGTCCAGCCGCCGAGACGCTTCTCGTAGCGGATGGGCCACCACGACTTGGGCGAAGGGCCGGCATACTCCACCTGGTACTTTTTGTTGGCCGCCTGCTCCAACTGGATAATCTCCCGCACGCTGCCCATCTCTTGTACTGTCGCGCGATTGAAAGGCAAAGGTTAGGATCGGCAGTCGGCACCGCAAATGCAATCGCTCGTTCACTCACTCGCTGCTTCGTAGGTGCCGTTGTTGATGGCCGCTCCTGATGAGCGTGACGAAAAGGTGTAGAATGCTTCGATGCTGGCCGGCGTAGCATTGCGTGCCTCCAGCAGCCGAGTTGCGTACACAGCGCCCATTTCTGCTGGCGCGCTGTCGTAGCCGCATGCATGCACAATGGCAACACCGCTGCGGGTTGCTTCATCGCCGTGTGTCTCGACAGAGCGGCCAATAAAGGTTGCTTCGCCTGTGACGTCCACGTAGTTGGCACCGTGCGCGATGCACGCCTTGACCAGTGCTTCGCCATGGGTGCGGTAGGGACCGACGCAGGTTGCAATGACGTGTGCACGTTGCGCCATGCTGGCCAGCGAATCGGGCGACTCGATGTCGGCCACCACCAGCGCCGGGCCGGCACGATCGCCAGTGCGGCGGTCCAGCTGCTTGATAATGACCAAGACCTTGCGTAGACGTTCTTCGGACCGGCCGGCAATTGCCCAGCGCAGCGGGCGGCGAAGGGCTGCCTCGGCTTGGGATAGGGTGCGCACCACCTCTTGGACGACAAACTGCCCGGTAAAGCCGGTGGCGCCGAATATCACCAGGTCGAGGTCTTTGGCGGGTGCGCTAGCATCGCCGTTGGAGCTGCCGGCGGCGTGAAAGCGAGCGGCAATATCGTCAAACATACTCATTTTGTAAAAACACTAAGCGTGCGCTGCTAATTCGACAAAGCTGCGGCGGAAAACGAGGTAGCGAAAGCAGGCGGGGCGTGACGGCCGGCGCCGGCCCTAGCGCTTGAACCGAGCTTTCACGTGTGGCACCGATGATGGCTTATCGCACATGATTATGAATGCTTTATGATATGTGGCACGCACCTCCGCGTGCGAAGAGCTGACCAAGCGATAGCACACACAGCCTAAAGCTCATCCCTGGCCTCCTCCTCGTCAGCGGCCTTCTTGGGCTTCTTGGCCTTCTTTTCGGCCTTTTCGGCCTTCTTGGGCTTCTTCTCGGCCTTGTTGGGCTTCTCGGCTTCCTCGGCCTTCTTTGCAGCCTTCTTCGGCTTCTCAGCCTTTTCCTTGGTCTCCTCGACCTTCTTGGGCTTCTTATCCTCCGTCTTGGCCTTTTCCTCGGCCTTCTTGACCTTCTTGGCCGGCTTTTCGGCCTCCTTCTCGGCCTTCTTGACCGGCTTCTTGGTCTCCTTCTTGGTCTCTTCTTCAGCCTCCTCGGCCTCCTCTTCATCTTTATCCGTCTCCTTGGCCGCCTCCTCAGCAGCGGCCTTTTCTTCCTCGGCCTTTTCGGCATCCTCAAGCAACTTCTTGACACGCGCACGACGAGCAGCCGAGATTGTGTCGCCCATCTCTTCAACCTTGGCTGCGCTGCCGCTGTCGCCATAGCCAAAGTCGTCATTAGACTTGACGCGGCCACCTGGCTCGCCGTTGATCTCGAGCAGCTCAACGTCAAAGACAAGGGCGGCGTTCGCTGTAAAAGCCATAAAGAGACATCAACATAAGTGTGATAGGCTGTAGATAGCGCCGTCTACTTACGCGGGATGGTCGGCGGACTGCCAGACACGCCATAGCCTGAAAGGAGCAGTATGATGGCGCGATCAACATCCGTGTTTCGGTTCGGACAGCCATGGTGCATCGCCACTTACCTAGGTCCGATGGGATTTGCAGACGGCGCTTTTCGCCAACGCACATGCTGCATGGTGATTACGCCGTGTGTGAGCATTGGCCATGGACATTTTTGCCTAGACGTTGTGGCACTTACCCTACGATGCCCCGATCCCAGCCTAGCATTGACGATACACGCATGTTTAGCGAACGTGTGTGATTAGATGCAGCGCATAGTACACTGCTTACCCTTGATGACCTGACCGATGCCAAGGGTAAACTCAAAAGGCACACCGCGACCAACTGACGAGTCAAACTCGTCGCCAGTATCAAAGAGCGTGCCGGTGTAGTGCATCTTGAGCGAGTCGCTAGCAGCCACAATCTTTTTAGCATATCCTACTGGCTACCTCTCGCCGTGCAGTACCTACCCCTTTTTGGCCTTTTCCGCGCAGTTCTCGACGCGCTTCTTGATGCCTGTTGCGCAGTAGGTAAGCAATGGACAGCGGGCACTTGGCAGACGCTACGCACCAATGCGCAGCTCAGTGGGCGCCGACTTTTTCGCGTCCACTGTGGCAACAGAGGCCACAGTCAGCGCAAGAGTCAGGGTTAGTAGACGCGTAAGCTGCATGGTGTAATGTAGTAGACGCTAAGCGGCTGTGATAGTAGGAGAGAGATGAAGGTGCGTGTGGAGCAAGTGCCAGCGGAGATGCGCTCGCCATTTGCCACGTCAACTGGCCAATGAGTCGCCATCGCACACCAGTCCACCGCACCACCACAGACAGACCGCCTCGGCTTGTTTTCACTCGTTGGATTCGTACTGGTCCAGAGCACGGCTTCTCTCTCCCTCTTTCTCCCTGCTACGCATCCCGCAGTGACGCGTGTGTCTCCCTCTACAGGTCTGCTAGTTTCCCTGTCTGCTCTGAGTCACCATGGCCAGCCACGCTTTTTCTCGTTTTGCGCAGAAGCTGCGTAGCAAGGAGTTTCGCGACTATCTGTGCAGGTAGGACTTGACGACGCGTTATTTGGAGCAGCTGATTCACAGTATCTTTGGCGGTGGCATGCTGGACTGCAAATGTCGCTTGAATGGTCGTGATGATACGCTTATTTAGCACGGTAAGTGGTTTTACGCTGCCGACGGGACGGGCTGACGCGTTGCAAGCGGACTAATGCGCGCTGCGGTGATTGCTGGTGCCATAGCACTTTTGGGGCCCCGGTAGGTAGAGCAGCAAACAGCGCCTACACCATCTTTGCTTACATGCCTGGCTCTGGCTGCTGTGGTCGTGTCTAGTCGCCAACTGGGGTCTGCCGCTGGCAGCCATCGCTGATATGAAAAAGGATCCGGAGATCATCAGTGGCACGATGACCACCGGTGAGCACCGCTGGATACCGCGCGCACAGTCCACGTTGCTTGGCTAACCAGTGGCACATCATCGGCGTAGCACTGACGCTGTACTCGCTGCTCTTTATGCGCTTTGCTTGGGTGGTCATCCCGCGCAATCACCTTTTGCTGGCCTGCCATGCTACGAATGAGGCGTGCCAGCTCACCCAAGGCTATCGCTTTGTTCAGTACCACTAGTAAGTGCTGGCAGCCAATGCTTGGCAGATCTGAGCGCAGCTAATGCATCGTATACGCTGCTGCTTGTAACTACGCTACTGGCGATGGTAGTTTTGGTGGCAAGGAAAAGAAGCTGCAGGAGGCGGCGGCGGTAGCCAATGTGACGCCAGTCACCGAGGCAGTGCCACCGTCGTAATTGCCAGCCATGTAGATCCAGCGTGCCTCGCTCACTTATCCATGGCGTGGATAGACATTGCCGGCATGGCCAGTGTCCTTGCGGCTAGCAAGCAGGAGCCCATTCCCCATCATCAGGCCATCGCTAATCGTTGCGCTGCCGATGCATGCGCAAACGCACTGAACAAAGAGTACATTGCCATTTGTAGGGTGGGCGCGTGTGCACCAGTGTAGACGGTAGACACAACGTAGGAGCATCGCATAGTGAGTATGCACCACCTCAGGCGCGCTCCTCGGCGGGTCGGTTCGCATAGTCCAGCCGTGCTTGCGTGTAAAAACACATGTAACTGCCGGCAAACACATGGTCGTCAACAAGTGTGAGCATACTAGGCTAGCATAGCACGGTCGCCGTCGCCGTTGGATACGTACGCTTTGCTGCCCAGTACCTGCACGCGATCTGCCAAAGTAATCATCGTGTCGTCGAAATAGAACCACTGACAGTGTGCGCCGGCGGGCCAGACATTAGAATGTAATCATCACTCTTATGCACACGCATGCGCCAACCTGATCGCGGCATCGTGCATAGGATGTGTAGTGGCCCGTTTCGAGCTTTCCCTGATGGCATACGACGGCAAATAGCCGGTAGGTGCATGCTGGCGACGGCCGACTGGCATGCACAGCCGTTAGTTGCTATTCGTGGCCCGCACACGCGCGCTGTCCTCTGCCTTGAACGTACACTGTGCCAGACT
>KZ992795.1:0-16072 GCA_003614735.1 Thamnocephalis sphaerospora | reverse complement strand
CCGTCAGCGTCTGCTGTGATCTAACGCCCTGTTTTTGCGCGCCACAGCCAATTCAACACCGTTTGGCTGGCAATCCAGCGGCCGCGGTACAGGCACCGGCACCGGCACCGGCGGATCGTCTCTGGCTTCGCTGATAAATGCCGACTCGTTGCGCACTGACTTGTCCGCCGACCAACGTCCTTTCTGGCGTCTAAGCTGCTTTGGACCGATCAAGGATAAGCCATCGCTGATAGGCGCTGCTGAAGGAATTGAAATGTCGTTTGATGAGGCGCGCGTTGCCTGCTACGCTGCCTCTCAGCAACCCGGAGGCTTTCAGCAATATGTAAGCATGCAGTCGCGGATGTCGATGGCAGCTCTCACATTTGACTGACGTGGTTGCTGGGCTATCTGTAGGAACGCAACATGATGGCTTCCATTGAGCAAGCGGAGCGATGCGTACAGAATATTATCAGCAACCCTAGCGCAGCTATTAGTCGCATGGAGCAACTGTGCAGTGCAACAGGTGGCGGTGGACAGGCACCAACGGGATCGGCATTTGGTGGCGGTGGCAGCGGCAGCGCATTTGGCACGCCAGCATCAGCATTTGGCGGTAGCAATGCGTTGGGCGGTGCGGGCAATACCAGTGCCTTTGGAGGCGGTAGCGCCGCAGCTGCACCATCTACCACTTCAGTATTTGGCAGCAGATCGGCGTTTGGTGGCGGCGCAACCGGCTCGGCTTTTGGCAATACTTCAGCGCTTGGTAGCAGCAGTGCTTTCGGGCAGTCATCAGCACTTGGTACTGGATCAGCCTTTGGCAGCACATCCGCCCTCGGTGGCAGCAGTGCTTTTGGCAGCAATAGTGGCCAGGGATCGGCATTTGGGAGCACCTCAGCGCTAGGTGGCAGTGCCACGCCCAGCACAGGAGCTAGCGCATTTGGTGGCGGCGGTGCATTTGGCAGTACCTCAAAGTTGAGCGGTGGCACGTTTGGCAGTGGCGGCACGTTTGGCCAGCCAAGCCAGCTTGGTACGTCCGCTGGAACCTTTAGCTCGGCATTTGGTACGCCTAGCCAGCTGGGCACCGGCCACCCTAGCAACACATTTGGCTCGGCGTTTGGTCAGGCAGCAGCACAAGCGGCAGGAAGCGGCGGCACGCTAGCAGCTCCAGGACAAACGAGCGGCTCGGCATTTGGCCAGACCAACACGCTGGGTGGCGGGGGTAGCGCATTTGGTCAGAGTGGTGCGCCCGCTTCGGCATTTGGCACATCGGGATCCGCTTTTGGCAGCAGTGCGTCTCTTGGTGGTCAAGGTCCTAGTGCTCTTGCCTCTTCCAGCGCCTACCGGTCCGAAGATTACACGCCGGCCGATATGGCTGCGTTCCAGTCGTCTGCGTTTGCCTTTGGCCAGATTCCCGAGATTGAGCCGCCGCCTCAGCTACGCTAGCATGCCCTTTTGCGCGCGACATCTCCATGAGTACTATTGTTAATGACACCTTTTGTGACGTCAGTGAAATGAGCCACCAGCGCTGACTCTGTGAGCGGGTCGTGTGACTTTTTGCGCGTGAGTGATCGCCGAGTGGTGATGTATTTGTCTTTTGGCGATTTTCACGTGCAAGCCACACAGAGCGGAAAATAACAGCCGAAACCGTTGTGCTCCTGACACCACCGCACTGGTCGGCCGCAAAACGGAGGCAACAAAGTAACAGCAGCAGCAGCAGCAGCAGCAGCAGCAGCAGGTAGACATGGTTGCTGTCCACGCGCACACACGCATGTGCAACCCACCCTTGCCTCACGCCACCAGTGCCTCGTGCTGCCGTCGCCCCTCTTTCTCCGCCCCATCGCCTGTCTGCCCTTGTCTGCCCTATTGCCGCACACCATCCTGACCCAACGGCCTTGTACCGTGGTGCTGCCTTCGTCACTAACCCCTCCGTCGCGTACGTGTGTGTGCGCGTGTGTGTGCGCGCGCGTGTGGTGTGTGCGTGTGTTTTCTCGGCCCACGTTTGCCGAGCTGCCAGCCGGCAACACTTCTCTCCCCACCAACCGACTGGCCTACAGCCACACCACCGCCTCCTTCTTTCTCCTTTGGCCATTGCTCGTGCTAACACGTCACATATACACACCTACGCGTCCACTACGCCACCCTATTACGCTCGGCAGACTCTGTCCATACCGCCAGAGTGTGTTTCGTTATGCTGCTGCCTGTCACAGACCACACAGCCCTTTTTCTGGAGCACAAATCAGATGTGCGCGCCCTCCAGCATGCACTGCAGCATGAACTGGACGCCTGGAGCAACAGCGTCGTCATTGTAGACGACAGCGAGATTGCTGCCGCCGATACCAGCGCTGACACCGACGTGTCCGATGTGATCAAGCTGACTGCCAAGGAGCACCAGGAACTACGGCGCGCCGCGCTCCACTACATTCAGGACACGCCCACGCTCTTTCGCCAGCTAAAGACAGCTCGCTATGACGTCACAGTGGCGCGGCGCAATGTTCGTGAAACGCTACGCTGGCGCCGCTCCATGTATGTGCACCGGCACGGCTACTGGATGCATCGCGGTCTACTGTATAGCGGCGCCTGCCGAGTCATTGGCCGTGATCCGTGTGGCCGCCAGACGCTGTGGCTGAACTTGAGCGCGCTGTCGCGATCAGAAGCGGCGCGGGAAGAAGTGCGCCTGTTCACCGTCGGTATGCTGGAGGCGCTGCGAATGGACATGCAGGCGCGCTTTGCGCATGACGGAAAAATGATGCAGTGCGTCTGCGTCCTGGATCTGGCGGGCGTCGGTGTCTCCAGCATGGACACGGAGCTGGCGCCGTTTGTACTTGATCTGCTGCTGAACCGCTTCCCAAGCTGCTTTGCTGCCGTCTACGTGCACAACTACAGCTGGATGTATGCTGGCGTCTGGTCTCTCATCAAGCGGCTGATTCCGGCCGAATCCCGTGGCCGGGTTGTTTTTCCCAGCCGGCCGGAACTACAGGAGCGCCTTGGGGTAGAGAAACTGCCTGAAGGTAAGCATCGCAATGCAGGTTGCGCTGTAGCGCATACTATTGACACATGTGATGATGATGTTGTGCGGCACACGTGCAGACGCTAGCAGCTACAATCCTGACGAGTGCGAGTTTCTGAACGAGTATCGCCAGCGTGCGGCCCAGCTGAGTGATGATGATGAGGACGACGATGAGGACGACGACGACGACAGCGCCAGCGATAGCACCTCTAACGATGGATGTGTGACGGCCGACGAGGATGAGGCCGCCGACGAAGATGACGAGTTTCACGATGCGCCACTCTGGTCGGACGGGTCTATGCAAAAGTATGCTGACGCACGGATTGCCGAGCTTGAGCGCCAGCTTGCCGATACGCAGGCCATGCTGCGGCGCATGGAAAGTCAGCTGGCAGTGGCGCGTACACCTCCTAAAACGGTCGCCATCTATCGAAAACTACCCACGCTGCTCTATCGCATGGGCCCGCGCCAGCTGGGTTCTCTCTTCTCATGGTGGTGGCTATCGATGCGCGCCATGCGTAAACGCACCAACACCTGGTGGACGCAGCGCACCTCAAACCGCAGCTATCTCTACTGGCTGGTGGCGCTACTGGTGACGCGCGAAAGTGTCGCCACGCTGTTTGGCGAGATGATGATGCGCGGTCTCATGGATGCCGTTCACTTGCGCGGCATGATTGCCTAAGCGCCGATCTACTTTGAGGTCCACAACGCTTTTCTGCAGCAGCTGGATCGACGCCTCGAGCTGATACCTGCGTCAGTGGCTCCGGCTTCACCTCGTTGCGGTCGATCTAGTTGACGTCCTTTCTTTGGTAAGCTTGTATTCTATCATGCTGATTTGAGCACTGCTGTCTCTTGCCTGCGCAGCAGACAGCAGGCGCCTTTTGTTCATTTCTACTCAAAACTGCCGCCCTCTCCCACACTATTGGTGGCTGAGCGCCAACTGGGATGGACCCTAATGTGTCTGCTCCCTCGCTATCGCTACTTTATCGCTCGTTGTTGTCGTGCTATCCCTTCCCCCTCCTTTCACGCGACCGCTGCGCGTTCTCAAAGCTCAAATCACCTGCACACTAATAAATGCAGCACAACATGTACGCATGCCTACAGTGTGCACGCGCGCGGACAGGGCAACAGCGGCCATCGTGGCCGGTATCTATTGCATCTTGTATGACAGACGCATTCTGTTTACAGAGCCTTGCGCAGTATCGCCTCCACTTCCTCAAAGTCGTCGGTCGGCACGCGGGTAATCGAGCGGCCAAAGAACTGCTCGATGGCGTGCATGTGGCCCCAGCTGATCTTGTCGTGCACAAAGTTGATGCTGACGCCGGTGCGGCCAAAACGGCCAGTACGTCCGATACGGTGCAGGTACGTCTCCGGGTCCGGGTTGTTGTACGCGTCCAGCGGCATGTCGTAGTTGATGACCAGGTTCACCTGGAGAATATCGATACCGCGCGCAAGCACGTTGGTGGTGATGAGCACCTTGGACTTGCCCGAGCGGAACGAGTCAATGACAAAGTCGCGCTCTGCCGGCTCCTGCTTGCCGTGCAGCGAGATGACCGCGTGTCCTTCGGACGTCATGCGTCTGGCAATCTCATCCGCAGTGTCACGGCGCTACATGGCGAACGCATGATTAACATGGATACGATCAGATGCCTGCTACTGTCAGGCATTGACGCTACCCACCTTGACAAAGATGATGCTCTGACCGATAGTGAGCAGCGAGTAGAGCAGCACCAGCACCTCGTACTTGTGCTCCTCGCTGTTGCAGTCCATGTAAAACTGCTTGATACCGTCTACCGACAGCTCCTCCTGCTTGAGCGAAATCTGGTTGGCATTGGGCGCAAACCGCGTGGCAAACTGCTTGACGCGGTCCAGGAAGGTGGCCGAGAACAGGACAATCTGGCACGACTTGGGCATCATGCTAATGGCACGCAGTGGTCATCAGCTTGTGTTTGCCGGGCTGGTGTAGGTGCTAGACTATCTGCTAGACTATCGCCACCGCCAGGCTACTCACTTGCGAATGCGGATGCTCTGATCGCCCAGACCCTGCTGGTCAATCATATTGTCGGCCTCATCCAGCACAAACACCTTGACCTTGCTCGGATTGATCTGGCCCTTCTTGATGAGATCGCCCACCTTGCCTGGCGTGCCAATGATGATTTGTGCGGTAATCTTGCTGCCTGGCAGTGCACTCTCTCCCGGCAACGCATAAGCAGCGGTCGCCTCGGTAAACTTGCCCATCTCCTTCACCACATCCATGATCTGGCGAGCCAGCTCGCGCGCCGGCGCCAGACAGATGGCCTGTGTAGCCTGCAGACTGGTGTCGATGCGGCTGAGCATCGTCAGCGCAAAGGCTGCCGTCTTGCCAGTGCCCGACTGCGACTGGCCGATCATGTTTTTAGGCCTGTTGGTCCACGCATCAGCAACTGTGAGCATGCACGCCGGCGTCAACGAGAGTGCGCGTATCCAGCAACGTACGGTTCCGAGAGAAGCAGCGGCAGAGCGCGCTCCTGAATCTTGGACGGCTTGGTAAACTTCATGTCGTAGATACCCTTCAGCAGAGTCTCGTTGCTGACGTGTACCGCATTCTATAAGCATCACCAGCTTTGCCAGCATGCAATCGGCGCACGGCTACTTACAGATTCAGCTCCTCAAACGACTTTACCGAGTAGAGCGGCGAGTTGGGATCCGCCTGCATATCCGCCAGCTTCACCTCAACCTCATGCTCCGTGTCTGGCGCCAGATTGCTCTCTACAAACACATACGCGCCGATCAGGAGGCTGCCAGAAAGCAATAGCCGTCTGCTGCAGGCGCAATCACTTACGGACGTCTCGGGTCGACACTTTGGCCACATCCTCGGCGAGATTGTCGACTGCCTCAGTGCTCGCAGCCGGCTCGTTCACAGCTGCACCATGGAATCAGCATCGTGTGCACCTCTGCCACGGCCCAGCTGGCCCTACCTGTGTCGGTCATGGTTGAGAAGCAGCAGCTATGCAGAGGGATGAACGGTTGGGTACTGCAGTGCAGAAAGAAACGATGATGACGATGGCGGAGTTGCAGGTGGGCTGCAACACGCCACATTGAGAAAACAGGCAACACCAGG
The DNA here is from genome assembly GCA_003614735.1 of Thamnocephalis sphaerospora. Taxonomy (NCBI): domain Eukaryota; kingdom Fungi; phylum Zoopagomycota; class Zoopagomycetes; order Zoopagales; family Sigmoideomycetaceae; genus Thamnocephalis; species Thamnocephalis sphaerospora. The sequence continues at coordinate 9,992 of KZ992795.1, read as the reverse complement.
ACGATGACACACACTGTATGGACCAGTGGACCACGCTGCTCTCACATTGCAGACGGCCGCTGATGAGGCATAGCTAACATGATACAGGCTAGGAACGCTAACTTAATAGCGCAACAAGTCGCAGCAAGACGGTCACAGCCATCGTCACGCACAGTGCCGCCATCGTTCTTCTTTGGCCATTACTGCAGTATCCTTGTTGTCAAATGTCACATCCGCGCTAAGACAAACACTTACAGAACCTTTGCACAAGAGTGACGCAGAGTGACACTTGTAGACAGTCAATTCCATTCAGAGGTACAATAGCTGCGCTTTACCTATTCCTAAGCTAAGCCATCATTGCGTGTCTTGATCATTACACGACGCGCCGCTAAGCCATTCAAACAATCAGGCACTCAAGCAGCCAAAACCGGACAGATGATGTCAGTGTATGACAGCGGCCAACGGTGTCGGACAATCAAACAGCAAAGGCGCCGGTACAACTAGTGCCTGCGTTGAGACAATTTGCCGCGAGCCGGCCGGTATTTAGCAGCTATAGAGTGATTACAGGCTTTGTGGTACCTCGGATGACTTTGGTTGCGCAAGCTATGACGTCTACATACTGCGCGCAATACTGGCATGAATAGCAAATGCAGCGGAAAAGGGCGCGTTGGCAACCTGGTTATGGTGTATCCCGTGTCGTAGTTGGAAAGTCCGTATCATGACCGGCCGCCTTTGAGACGCTATGACAATGGCTGCCAAGAGTGCATCTAGGCAGCGCATGCGTAGTGCTACGTAGGCATCATAAGCGTAATTGTGGCACCACCAAAGGCGCTGACTTTGCTACGGCTACTATATAACGACTAATTTTGGGTCGAGTTTACACCGCACCGCACCGCATACTCTCTGTTCAGCATATTCTGCATATCTCGCTGTTTTCACCATTCTCTGCGTGTCAATTCTACTCGCGTTTGCAGTAGCAGCATTTTGGCCGCTACTTTTACTCGTATCCTGCACCAACGCACGTACCGATCGTCTGTCCCGCGCCACTTGCGCCACTGCACAGTCAACATGCACGCGTCCACCATGCCAACGCTGGCCGTAGCAATGCTACTTTTGCTTTGCATCACCATCAGCGACAGCGTTCTAGGTGCTGCTATCAACCCCGGTGATTCCAGCGACACGGCTTCATCGTCTGGCTCTATGGACTATAACCCCTGGCTGCTCGACTATGTCGTTCCTATCAGCAGCGGTGACGGGATAGGCCACATTAGGATGCCCTCCTATGTAGGAGATACTAGACAAAAGATTGGCCAAGGCGATCTACACTGAAAGGTTCCAGCCAAAATAAAGCGTGTATACGACTGAAGCGACGGAATAGCCGTGCACAGAACGCCGCGTACTGCAACTCTAAGGCCTATTCTAGTTGATACGCCATAGCAGAGTGTTGTTTAATGATGTGGCGTGTTATACAATAGTGGTGTTGTTGCCATTGGGTATTGGCGCAATCATCTTTTGCTTCTTCGGCACATGTTCAGGTAAAGCAGCTCTTTTACTTTGGCGCTAGTGTGTGCGTGGCAATCTGGCTAGCAGAGTTTCGCCGCCGCATCCAAGCGAATACAATAATAAGTGCTCCTTGACCTCAGTCTTTGCACCATCTCTTACACCTTTTCGGACTGCTCGCAGCGTGCTGCTTCACGTCTACCAAGCAGTTATACCCGTCCTAATCAATGCCACTTGCGTTCAACTGCTGCTCGTTCCTCTTCTTTGACGCTGGCTTTCGACAGTATCAGCCAGAGTGGTCAAATGTCAAAGTATCTCCACAGTTGCTGGTGAGCATTTTGCCAACGTTTACTGGTATGTATTTGTGCTACGTGAGTGCCCAGCACACTCTGTCTGGTTTAACAGATTGCTTGCTGACGAACAGCAGGGCTTGAAAAGCGGCATTGTTGACCACGTGTAAAGTCATGGGTTGGCTGAAGGTGGAAACAAATTGTATAAAATTTTACCCTCTTACCAAATCGACGCGAATCTCTGAATGGCAAGGTTCAAAACTGGAGCCTCGTGGGTTCGAGACGACGGATAGACATATCGCAGAGTCAGCCGGAGTGAGCTGCTTAAAAGCAGATTGGCTTGCATGACAATCACGTGTATAACGTGCACGCTTTGTAATATCGTATTTGGAGCGACAAAATCCCGCCGCTTGCCCGTTCACATGCAAGTAGCCGTGGCGCACGTATCTGCTCTGTCCACACACTGTTTTATATTGCGACCCGATAACGTGCATTTACTGCTGTAGACCGTGATTAGCCGTGCACAGCCGATAACACAATTGTGTCCTGGATACTATCCACATTGCTGTACATCAAACCATCGCGCAAACGTGCGCTGACATGCATACAGTTGCCCAATATAGGTGTCCGCCTAATGTACGTTGTCACAACTGCCAGCAGCTTGACTCTTGTCGTATAAAGCTGGGCACTAGTCACAATGCTTTTTCAGGTCACCATCTCACACTCTCAGCAATCGCCGCGATACGCCCAGCCGTCCCATTTCATCCGACCCTTTCACGCGTCTACAACTTTTGCTTGACAAGTCTCCAGCGTAACGCTCTCACTCTTATACGAGTGACAGCATAAGGACCAGATCCGCGATACGGCAACATGATCCTATCACTGCCGAAATTGGCGATGCTGGCGGGTGTGCTTGCGGTGGCAATGCCGACATCCGCCCAGCGCGGTCGTACGCAGCTACGCTTCGAGTGCGGGCCCAGTTACCCCTCTGGATGCAAGGTATCAGGCTCGACTGGCGATGGCATGCACAGCTGGGCACACATCTATCCCGGCAAAACTCTCAAAACTATGCCTTATCACGCTTCAAAAGCGTGCAACCGCGATAGCTCCATGTGCTTGCTAGCAGTTCGCACCTCTCAACGTGACAATGGCATAATGATGCAGGCATGGCATGGCGAACAGCATAGCGGGTGCTTTTGCGTTCCTCGTAAAAATCCCATGCGATCATCCTTATGGAGTGGCTGCACCTGCGTAGCCGAATACGATATTGCCGACGTTGAAAACCATATTAATGATCTTTCACCAACCAATCCACAAATGTAAACGCAGTAAATCATCCATCTCCATCGCCGATATGTGCGTAACTGTGCAGTCATTTACATTACGTCGCTGCGCTTGGGTAGAGTACGAACGAATGGCAAGGTATGCTGACAACAGCGGCCCAGGCAGCCCAGGCACCACGCGCAGGAGCATATGGAAGACCGCTACAAGGTAGCGAATTGCGCCATTGTAGCATGGACCGCGTTGTGCGGCCAGTATCGAGCACAAGCGCTAATAATTCGCCCAAGAGACTGTGGCTCTGTGTGTCAAGAAGCAGCTACGGTAAGCCAGCCTCTGTTGCCACCGCCTACGTGCTCTTGTGTCAGCGATAAGGCGATGCAAGCCGACCGGCTTCAAGCACGACTGATTACTCGTGTATGCTGTAGAGCAAGAGAGCGTAAAGACGTGGCGGCTCAACCCGGCGTCCGGCTGCAAAGTGGAGCTGAAAAGCCGTCTTTTCTGCACATTTGTTGCTTAGCAATGCACTTTACGCGGGCAAATAAACCATGCAATGAACCAAGCATGTAAAAGTAGAGTAGAGAGTATCGCAGCTATACAAGGACCTATAAACGGCATCGTTGAGATTGCAAGATGTTGCAATGACTTGCTACCCGTTGCTCCATCTGTCCACAGCTTGCACCGAGCAGCACACTACCGTCTTTTTCTCGTTTTCTACGCATCGGTGCAGGTAGCATATGCGCGCCACGGACAGCAAGCCAGTACCGTGGCAATATCCAGGGTTGGTTTTGTTTCACAGGCAGCGCCAACCCAACATTCGCACCGGTAACAGCCTCTCGCGTAACAAGTATGGTTTGCGAGTTTGACTCACCTGTGCTTGTGCCACCAGCCGGCCTTGTGCAGTTACTACGTGGCGCGGTGCCTTAGAGCTGTGCAGCAGCACCCCTTCCCCAACCTTGCTTCTCCAACTCGTCTACGCCACCATGGATTATATCCCAGAGGAACTGTTTAGCCGTATTCTTGAGGCTTTGGACGAGACCTCTCTTGTGGTGCTGTCCTGTGTCTCCAGGAGATGCCGTGCACGCATCGCTTGCCGACAAGCATGGTGGAGAAAGCGTTTTGAGCGGCACTTTTTATACGAAGATGAACATGAGCTAAAATGGCTGCAACATCAAATGCGAGTACATGTGATCAAAGCATACGTTAGAAGCATCTCTAGCGGAAGAACCAATGCACAAAGAGACACTCGGCTAGACTGGTTTACCGCTTACTGCATGCGTCGCGCAACCGAGTACCGCTGGCGCCATGGACAGTGTACAAGACACCAGCTCACCAATGTCGCTATAACCCGACCGCGTGGCATTCGTCTTCAAAGCATGCTGCTTTCTCCAAACGGCTCACCCGCAAAAAATGCCGTGATTGTATCACAGTGGCTTTTTCCACCTCAAAAACAGCCAACATGGCTGCTTGAGCAGCCGTGCTGGGGCGATACAGCCATGGAGCATATCAACGTCCGTGACTCTTGGTCGGGCGAATATACCATCATTCGAGGCACTCATATCCGCAAAGATGACTCGCACGCTGATCTTCATTCGCTCTACGTTTGGCATTCTGCTGCATTTCACAAGCCACCACGCGTGATTGTTGCTGGCCAATTTGTCATGAACATCAGCGTTTTTAAAAACTGGGTCGTCTGCCAATACTTGGCGTCTGAAACGGCGCGCCGATATACTACGCACATCTACAATCTCGCCAGCAATCTATACTGCTCAGAGTCCCTGGCCCCTGTAACAAGCTGCCGTATTTTGAGTGCTACGCAGGAGAGTGTGCACATTATTCAGCTACACTACAGCGAGCTGGATATCGATTCTGCTTTGGCCACTTGCGTACTATGGGATGTTACCCCCAGCCACGCAGCCCCGTTTAAATGGAAAGCGGCGAGAAAGAAGGAAGTGTTTAAAACAAAGCAGAGTCCTGTGCGATCAGACTGCGTTGATGACAATAGGTTTTTGCTGTGGACAGACTGTGAGGAAGGAGACGATGAAGTCTATGCCGAGATAGCTCCTGGAGGTATTTCTAGTCTTGTGCTTTTGCAGGTTGTAAACGATGTAACGGGCGCATCATTGGAGGAAAAGTGGTCAAACAGCATCAGGGCTGCCAAAGTCTGGCCGATCGTTTCCCGCAACCTTCTACTTGTGGATTACAAGGATACAAGCGACGTGCTACTGAGCCTTGAGGATGGCTCTGTAATCCACAGAGTATCTCTTCCTTGCTGGTACTACAGCCATCTATACCCTCTTGAAGCGCAATGGAGAGGCATGACAAAGCACGCAACGTGGAAAGATCCACGCCGAGGCTTGTCTAGAGACTGTAGGACTAAAACACTGCCTAACGCCATGATCTACGGCAGGGATGCTGCTTTCTCGGTGTTTGACTACGCTGACTACATACGCCGGCCATATCAAAAGACACAGCTGGCCTTGGAGCAACAGCTTGCCTCATTCATCGACGTTACAAATTTGTCTGCCGACAAACGACACATGCTTTTCCGTGTGTTTGTATGATTGCACTAAATTATCGCCCATTTGGCTCCGTTACGCCGTTGTCGCCGCCGATGGTCGGATCGGTCGTCTTTCGTCTCAACTCTTCAGCGTCGTGCTCTCGCGCTCTATTTCTCGTATCTATTGATTTCATCGGGCTGCCTGTAGCGTACCACTTCACGTCTGTCAAGCAGCTCTACCGCAACCGCGGCAAGGCCACTTACACTCGACAACCACTAATGCTGACTCCCCTTGGCGCAGGCTTGCAGCACTGTACAGCTGTAAAGCCGGACCGATGCAAGTTCTATAGACGGCGTTACTTGAACCCGGAGTCACATGGACTTGAAACGGCAGACACGTATATCGCAAACTCAACCAGGGCGAGCGGTTCAAAGACGTTCTGGATTGTGTGACGACCACGTGTAGAAAGCGCACACTTTGCAACTTTGTTTTCGGGTGAAACAAATTCCACCGTCCGTCTGTTTGCGCGCAAACGACTATGGTGTACGTGTCTTTTCTGCCAATACATTGTTTCATCTTGTAGCCCGGTAACGCGTGTCTGTTGCCATAAACTGCGGCTATTTGTGCATAGCCAATGATGCAGTCGCGCTCTGTGTACCGTCTGCGCTGCTACATGTTGACCCACCGCGTATGCAATTGTCCAATATGGGTGTTCATTTGATGTGCACTGTTACGACTACCAGCAGCTTGGCTTTTACCGTATAAAGCTGGGCGCTAGCTACTGTACTTTTCCGGACCGCCATCTCATACTTTCACCAGTCGCCACGATACGCCCAGCCATTCCATTACATTCAGCTCATTCACGCGTCTACATCTCGCCTGAAAACACCCAGCATAACGTTCTCATTGCTACAAGGGTGACAGTATAGAATTCAGATCCGCGGCACAGCAACATGATCCTATCACTACCGAAACTGGCGATGCTAGCGGGTGCACTCGCAGTAGTAGTGCCGGTGTCTGCTCAACATGATCATGCGCGGCTAAAAGTCGAGTGCGGAGCCAACTATCCCGTTGGATGCACGGTGGCGGGCTCGATCAACGACGGCATGTACAGTTGGTCGCGTCACCATCGCGCCAGAAACCTCGAGCGCCTGATTCATGACGCTCCCAGATTGTGCAGCTCCGATACCACTGCCATGTGCCTACGGGTGCTTCCTGGCCTTCAAGTGAACGGGAGTGTAAGGATACGAGTATGGCATAACGAGCAATATGGCGAGTGCCATTGCACTCCTCAACAATACCGCAAGTCAGAAATGCAAGGAACTGTGCATGGTGCAATTCGGTGGAGTGGCTGTGAATGCGAAGCAGAGGTCAATGTTGCCAACGCCGGAGAACATATTGATGATCTTCCACCGCCCTATTCACACACAGTCGACCATCCCCCACCGCCCTATTCACGAATGTAAACGCAGCAAATTACCCATTCTCGCCGCTGGTATACACGTAGTCGCATGTCATTTAAGCCTCGCCACCACGCGTAGGTAGAATCGAACAGAACAAAAGTTTTCCTGCTCTATTTTACGTTTGCATCGTACTCTTGCGCTCCATCTCTTGCGCCTCTTTCACCCCCTCGAGTTGCCCGCAGCGTGTCACTTTGCGTCTGTCAGCAGCTACAGCCGCGGCTTCATCAAAAACACTTGCCACAATGGCCACTCACTCCGCTGTTGCTATGTTGGGCGTTAAAGCGGCCTTCTGTCATTCTCCCAGCAGAAATCAATGCAAAGCAGGCATTTTACCTCCGCTACGGGCATGCTTCATTTACCCAGGCTGCTCGCAGCGTGTCGCTTCACATCTGCCAAGCTATTCCACCTCATAGTCTCATCGAGGCCACTCGCATCCATCGACCGTTTGCACCGCACCTTTGCAGGGGTCTGCAACAACGCATACATTAAATATTGCATTATACATACCATATACATGCGGCTCGGCCAGCCAAAATGCTGCATCAGTTGAGAAGCATGCTATGAGTAGTCGGCCACAACGAATGTACCGCGACGAGCGTAGAGTACGGCGGTGGTTGATGGCATCTGTCTGGCGCTGGCACGTACGGCTAGATCATCATTATCCCTAGGGTCCTTCCATACTGCATCCTTGGGTATTTTATCCCACTGGCTTTCCGGCGGATAAAGACCACAAAGTTCCCAGCAGCCGTAATAGGCGCGATGTATCCAAGTACCATCACTTAAGCTCAGCATTGTATACTCGTTTCTTCCCTTCCACAGGACAAGCAGATTGCGAGATAGGACCGGTAGAATTGTATAAGCTTTTGCACGACGCAACCACTTTTTCTCCAGCAATAAGTTTGCTTTATCGCCAGTCGTTACCAGCAGCGCCATGTTGGGTTTGGCAAAGTCCAGCTCGTGTAGATCTCTAGACCATATAATCAACCTATTGTCATCAACGCGTTGTAATTCAATGCGGTAGCAGGCAGCCATAAAACTTATTTCTTCTTCCGTGTGACGTTGAAATGGTGGTGTCTGGCCGGAACTGATTTGCCATAACGTATAGGCCGATACTGTAGACATAAAGTCATTGCACGGCACCCAAGCAATGAGTATGTAGTCTGCTGCAGCACGCAGAATGCAAAAATTGACAGAGCTGCTTATAGATTTTGAGTAGCAGGTGCCCGTGGTGAGATCATACGTAACAATGGCATATTGGCCATCTTTTTCGGAGCGATCATATTGGCCAATAACCCAGTTTTCACGCATTTCAACTTCTCTCAGCCGTGCATCGTCAACGACTATAGCCTGTGGCGGCATGTCGAGTGCTACAGTGCGCCAGACATACAGCGAGTACAGGCCGGTATACTTGCTCCTAGTCCGAATAACTAGATGCTCATCTGAGTGCCATTTTCCATATGCTACCACACCTTTCGTGTCTACACCGTCCCAGCACAGTTGCTCTAAACACCACATCGGCTGTTTCTGTGGATCCAGCAGCCGCTGAGTTGCGACCGCGACATGCATTGGTGAGGACGAATAGCAGACACACGGGATGATTTGAAGGCAAACACCACGTGCGCATGAATCGACCACATCGGTAAGCCGATATACCGCATATTGGTTATGGCGCCAGCGATACTCGATGGCCTGGCGGCTGCAATAGGCAGCAAACCAATCAAGCAGCAGGTCACTCTGAGAATTCTGCACTGCATTAGCGGTACTGCCTGTGCGCACCTCAGCTTTACAAGCCAGTTTGTACCGACGCAGCCACAGCCGCTCACTGTCGTCTTGCTGTGGAAAATCGTGCGCAAAACGCTTGCGCCACAGTGTTTGCTGGCAAGACACGCGGCTGTGCCACCATCATGAGGCGCACGAAAGCGCGCATAGTGTGGTTGCATCCAAAAGCACAAAAATAAGCTCGAACACCTCGTCCGGCGTACGTTCCATTATGTTATAGACGGGGAAAGAACGAAAAGTGTTGCAGCGTTGCCTTTGCACAAGATGCACTGCTATCGTCATAGGCAAGGCTACGCAGCAAGCACAAACCAGCTTTCTCTATTATCATGCACGTGTGTTACACTGAGTGGACGAGCAAGAGATGCCAAATCACTGGTCAATGTATTGGCTGTGTCAACAGGTAGAGTACTACATCATCAATCCACCGCCAGAGGGAGCGTCAAAAAGGCGGCAGGCATCGGCCCACAAGATCTGGAAGCTGGTGACAGTCAGAGCCCACGAACAAACGTAACCAGCTACGATTGAGTGGTCTGGAGCACATTTAGGCATTCCGGCAACGATGTAACGGACAGGCTGGTCAAGGCTGCGGTAGAGGCAACAGGCTGCATGCTGCCAGTCTGAAGTATGGTGGAGATCGGAAATCATCTCGTTTATACGTGTATCATTTGATGGCGTGGCCTACGCGAGTGACTCAAGCTATAAACCATAAAACATTTACTAAATGCTTACACGCGAGTACATTATATGCAAACAGGCTCGGACAGTATGAATATGATGTACCAATTGCCATCATGCAAACAACGTCGACGCGTGTGCGAAGACGGTCGCAGACATGGTAAAGATGATCATCATTGCCTGATGTGCACCGCTACAAACAATTCCTCTTTTCTCGTTTTTCCCACTGACAGGATTGGATCAAAACTCGCGGAAGGCGAGAGTCAACCCCAGAGCCTCAAGGGCTCGAGGCGGCAGGCCAAGCGGTAAGCTAAGCGTTTACCTCATGCGTTTTTCCCACTTATGGGTTTGGATCGAAACTGTGGATGACAAGAATCAAGCCCGGAGCCTCGAAGGCTCGAGATGGCACGCTAATCGTTGAGTTAAACGCCCACCTCACACGCATATCAAAGCCAACTACACGCGTCAATTCGGCATATGTCGTGTGCTTCCTGCGTCGGCCGTTGTCTCTGTGCAAAAGTCAGCGC
>KZ992794.1:5520-16169 GCA_003614735.1 Thamnocephalis sphaerospora | reverse complement strand
TAGTTGGATCGTCGGTTACTGTGGAATTCGATGGTCACCTGTGAGAAGGGGATGTCAGGGCTGGTCATTGGCATAATAGTTTTTTTTGCGCAATAGACCTGGCTAACGTAGTCATGGGAGAGAAGAGGGAAACAGGAGGCAGCAGCAGCAGTAGCAGCAGTAGCAGCAGTAGCAGTGTCATTACCAGAACGTCTCCCACGCATGTCATTTGCTCGTGCACGCTGCTTCAGCATCTTGCTGCGTTCTCATGTGGCAAGCGCCAACGCAGCCCTATTCAGCTTGTTCGCCACTAGGTGTGCTGCCATCGACGAGCAGTCAGCATGGTTGGACAGAGCCAACTTGCGTGGGCACAGGTCGCCATCTCCATTGCGCCCTGCTGATCCGTTTCAAAGTCCGCCACCGCAACAAGACATGGCCTCTGGGCCGACCACGCGGCTCTCACACCCCTGACCTGGCACATCCACGCATGGCGCTGGTCACAGAGAAAGAGAGAAAGCGCACTCCTCTTCGTAGGCGAGCCAGTCTGCCGCGCTGGCTGCAGCATGTCGCTCCGCTTTGATGTCCATCTGCGGTTGCCCCTGGCACTTTGCGCATGCGGCGGGTCGACGTGGACCTGTGGGTGGGTGGGTGGAGGTTGCTCCGAGCTATTATCACAGGGCCGTACGCATGCCACATGCATGCCGGGTCAGCCAACTTGCCTTCTTTGCTAGCCTGTTCAGGGCGCCCTCAAGTTTAGCATGGCTGTGAGACGATGGCTGCGTCATCGCCGCCAAAATAGCCAGCGCGTTGGCGTAACGCAGGTTGGCTATGGCTTTTGTCGTAACGCCAGCTGCCGAGCTACCATGACCACAGCAGCAGCAGCAGCAGCAGCAGCAGCAGCAGCACTAGCAGCCATCATGATGGCCCCTTTTGCACCCCCACTCGATACTGCATGCAGAAAACGTCTCCTTTCGCCCCAAAGATGATGCTGATGGTAGTGGTAGGCAGTGGCGCAGTAAAGTCAGCCTCCTCTATTCGCCATCTTCGTCATCCAACGATGACGCCACAACACCAGATGTGCCTTTTGCCACGCGATGGGCCACAAGGCCATCTTGGACGGCTAGCTGTCCCCGCGCGGAAAATCCAAATAACATTGAGACCAGTAGGTCCACGCGCTATCGCCACGTTTGCACTTGTATGGCTCCAAATGAAGCGTTGCCAAAGAGGTGGGCATCCTCGTACACACACACACACAGAGAGAGACACTTACACACGGGCACTCTGTGACGGCACGCGGCTTGCCTCTCACCACTTGAGCATGCTGAACGATGGTGCAATGATGGACAGGCGCCATCGTTACCACGGCCACTACTGCCGCATGGTAGCCGCGCCCCTTTTCACCAGTATTGCCTTTGATGTGCACCGCGCGAGCCGCCATGGCGGATGGATGTGGCGTATCGGGGTTGCCGTCCATCTTTGAGCATCCGCGTGCTCCAGGCACGCGTGAACGACAGGGCACATGGGCGGCGCTATGAGGAGAATGAGGAGGGCGCCATCATCACCACACGAACTGCGCACACGCCAGGCCCATCATCATCAGCATCATCGCCTTTATAACCTGGCCGCATACCGGCGGCAAAGGACGCGGACCCATTACCCTCTCGTGCTCCTCTCTGTGTCGTACGCTTCTTCCATCGGATTCAAAAAGGGCTTCCTTTCGTGCTCCTTTGCCATCTCTCTTGCGCCACGCCACGAGGTGCAAAGCCACTTGTCCTTGATCCGCCGACTACGCTTATCCCTGCGCTTTTGCGTACTGCTATTCTCGCTACGCTCCACTACTACTCCTACCGCCACTTATCCTCTTTATCGGTCCTCCGGTGCTCTCCTTTCTGGTACTTGTGCGGCCTTGCTCCCTTGTTTGGACAATTGTCCTCTGTGCGTTGGTGTACAGTCCCTAGTGGCATCCTTTGGTCCACCACCATCATCTTTCTCCCTCTCTCTTTTATCAGAGATTGCTGGTACCAACGGTTTATCAGGCCTACGCCTTCTTGTCCAAACGGTCAACCACTTGTACGCGGCAAACAAGCCACGCTTTGCAAGCTTCTACGGCAGTATCCACCCCGCCGACTGCTTACAGCGCTAACGCGAGGGCCTATTTGGTAAGTTACAGGCCAGTGACCATGGCACGCATGCCGGTGCACGGCAAACGCATGGTCGAGAGCAGGACGAGAGGGCTGCGTCAGGGCAGCGCTGCCGCGCTTCTTGCAGATGCATGCGTGCAGGCTGGTTCAGGACGCCGCACACGCCGGCCATTTGCGCGCGTGCATGCTCCTTTGCGCGGCCACGGGTGGCAGCAGCAGCAGCAGCAGCAGCAGCGATAGCGATAGCAGTAGTGGTGGTGGTGGTGGCCAGTGCCGCGCGTCTACGCGCTTTTGCGGGTCGCAACGGAGCCGGCTGACAGGTTGGTCGCTTGTGCTGGGAGACGTGCCACTCTCGATGCGCATGCGGTCTCGGGCAATAGCGGCGAACGAATCATCGTGGGGCGGCATGAGCGATCGCACCAAGCGCCGGCTGCGGTACGGTGATCGCGTGGCCGCTCGCGAGTGTGTCGACGTTTGCGTAGCGTGTCATGGCCTACTATGGCAACCGCTGCCGGTGGCGCGTGCACTGGCCGCGTGGAGGTATGGAAGCGCCCAAGGAGGAGGAGGAGAAAAGGGCGTACCACCATCACCGACCCATCGGCCTGTGCAGGCGCGTGCGGTGGGTGGCCCCTTTTCTCCCTCACACACATTCGGCTGGTGTGGTAGCAGCGGCAGCAGCAGCAGCAGCAGCAGTGGCTGCGGTGGGGGTGTGCCACCCAACGGTAGCGCGTTACCTGCGATGGCCCGCAAAGCCACGTATGCACACGCGGGCGCCTTCCTTCCATCGCCCACGCTCAGTGCACGACAGTGACTGCCTGCGATGCTTAAATAGGTCAAGCAGCGCGCGTTAGACGGCGTTCTTCGTCGTGCTCACTGCCATCATCTTCCCTCTCCTCTGCCGCTTGGCTGCCTTCGCTCTACGCTCACTCGGCACGCGCGCACGCCTCCTTTCCGGTCGGCGCCTGTACCCAAACGTTGCGATCGTCCCTGCTCGCCTGCTGTCATTGTCGTTGTAGACATCGACATTGAGGCACCGCCTGCGCTTTGCTCTGTGTTTATAGCCTTACGCTCCGTGTAAAGACCGCGCTTTCCCCGCTCACCACTACCACCACCACCACCACCACCACCACCGCCGCCGCCGCCGCCGCCGCTGCTGCTGCTGCTTTCGCTCGCGCTTCCGCTTGCTTGCTTCTGGTGTATTTATCGTGTTTGCGGCTGCAAGCACGTTCACACTCGCAACTGGCTCTCTTACGCGCTCCCTCCCTCTCACTTGCCATTCCGCTTTGCCCACTGGCTGACCTGTGACTGCGCACCTACGCCACAGCCTTTGAACGCGGCTGCCGTGTCCACTGCGACCAAGACTACCGCCAACGTGCTTGTTGTGCTTCACCCACTGCCAACGGTTTTGTTCTAACGTACTTACGCTTAATCGGTATGTGTTGTGGCGTTTTGGTTTCGGTTGGGCGTCACGCGGCTGATACTGATGCTGCTGCTGCACTGGCGGTCGACTGAATTAGTCCTTTTTCCACCGCAACCGAAATGACGGCTGAATCGGTTTTCAACACCAGTCTGTCCATGGCCAACGAGCGCCACGGCACCGCAGCGGCCATCAGCAGCCTGCTCAACGGCGCAGCGGACGCCCCCGCGGCAGAGCGCATGCAGCGTGGCCGTATTCCGTCGCCCATCATGATCCGCCCGCCGTCGCCCATCAGCCCGGCTCTCCTGAACGGGGCGCACTCCGCGAGTGGCCTGCCGGTCGGCGAGCTGAGCCCGGTGAGCCCGTCGCACTACCAGCATCCGTTCACGCCGCCTCTCCGCTCCGCTCAGCAGCTGCCGTCGCTGCGCCACCACCTCAACAGCGGTCTGTCGCCTGTCAGCCCCGTGGCCACTGCTCCTAGCACGCCGGCCATGGCGCAGCGCGCCACCATCTTTGTCAACGCTACGCCCGTTACCATGTCGGCGCCCACCTCGCCCACCTCGCCTACGACGCCGCGCCCGCCGCAGGTGGCAAAGCTGCCGATCCTTGCCATGCACGCAGCTGGCACGGTCTCGGTGGCGGCTAGCGCGTCCACCACCACCAAGCGCAAGTACCGCTGCCAGTATCCCAACTGCGACAAGTCCTTCACCACCAGCGGCCATCTCGCGCGGCACAATCGCATCCACACGGGCGAAAAGAACTTTCGCTGTCCCATGGAAGGCTGCAACTCGCGCTTCTCACGCCAGGACAACATGATGCAGCACTTTCGCACGCACATGAGCGGACGCTCGCGCCGCCTACCCAACCGTATGCGTGGTTCCGCCGGTCAGGCTCAGGCGGTGGTCGAGCAGCGTGAGCAGCGCGCCGAAATCAACACGGCCATGGCGGTGCGCGGTCGTACGCCACCTTTGTCGCCACGCTTCCTGCGGGCCGGTCCGCGCAAGGGCTCTGCAGAGCATGAGATCAAGCCGAGTGCCGACGCGGCCGTCTGCGGTATGCAGCAGATTCGCTTCAACTTTTACCAGCCGCCTAGCTCGCCGGCCGATAGCGCTGCGTCGTCTGCGTCGTCGTCGGGCCGGTCGTCGCCGGCTGCGGGTTCCAGTTCGCCCGAGCCGCTGCCGCTGCCACAGCGTGAGCGTGCGGCCGCGGAAGCGATTGCTTCGCTGCATCTGCTGTCCGCCACATCGGCCTTCCGCTGCCCGGACCGTCCCGGTGCGCTCTACCTGCCGCTGCCGTCGCCAACGGCCGTGCGCCGGCCTTCTACCGAGGAGTTTCCGCGTCTGCCGGCCTCGCCACCACCATCGGTCTACGAGTGCGACCGGCGCTCGGACATGTCCAGCTGCGACATCGACTGCTGCATGACTGACGCCGCTGCCTCGGAAGAGGCCGACGAAAGCGGCCGCTGTGCTGCTTCGGCCATGATGATGATGCGCGCAGAAGCTGCAGGCGCTGCCGCTGTACTTGGCAGCTCGCCACTGGATGCTCTGGTCCAGGCTGCTCATACCCTTGGTTAAGCCATCGTCGCAGTGGACGTGCCTCTTCCCCGGCCCCGCCGCGCACACGCTGTCCTATGCTTTGCCGCCGCTATCTATTCGCTGTGTTTTCGCCGTTTCGCCTCCTTTCCGTCCGTATATCGTCGTCATTTCCTGTTCGCGTCTCTCTCTCTCTCTCTCGCCGTCTCTGTCTGCCTCTACTGCCTGTCTCGTCGACTTTTTCGCGCGCCTTTTTACCTGCCATTGCCTCGACGCTGCGTTTCCTCCTCCTCCTCCTTCTACTGCCACCCGCCCATCTTCTGCTACCTATCCGGTCTGTGACCTTGCCGGCTGTGTCAGCAACCATTTTGTCGTCCGCACGCATCAACCGGCCAGCATCCCATTCTCCCGCAGCATATCTCCACTGGCACTTGATTGGCACTCTGCTGGCCATGTAATCTGCTTCTTTTCTTCTTCTGTGCCTTTTTGCTGAGGGATCTTGTATCTCCGTGAAAGGCTGTGTTGTGGTGCCTGGTGCGCCGCCCCATTGCCCGACCTAGTCTTTCACACGCCAACGCTGTCTCGCCACTGCAACGCACCGCTTGCTGCTGGTTCTTGCGCGCGGTTTGGTGTGCTGTGGTGGCACAGTCACCATTTCCGCGTTGTTTTTTGATTTTATTTCTTCATAGCCGCTCGCTCGCCACGTCCGCCCAGGAGACAAACGTGACGCTGCGAGCGTGCGGCTGCTTGGCCGGCCGCTGGGCTGCCAGGCGCACTTTTCCTTGTCTTTTGCTGCGCAAGCAGCCTGTTTCCCAGCAAGTTCTTTCGCCATTTATTTTTTATCATTTCCTGCTTTTCCGGCCATTGCTAGCAAAGCTGGCCTGTCTTTACACGTCCGCCGGTGTGCCGCTCACCCTGTCGCAGGTACTCATGCGCGCTGCCGGCGATTACACTTTGCGCGCGCGCGGCCGCAGCACGAGTGTGCGCTCTCGTAACGTGGACGCTGCACCTTTTGCTGCCGCCGCTGCCGCCCTTCATCCATCACACCATCATCGCCTGTACCTGCCTACCCATGCCCAACGTAGACAACCCACATACACATTCACCATACATCGCACTGCGCATTGGCCATGTCCACGCCTCCGAGGTAAACTTTGCCGTTATACGCGCACACCACCGTGCATCCTGTCACCGTTGCTGTTTGCTATTGCCGCATTTACCGCGTGCGCAAAAAATACGTTCTTCCGGAAACAACGCGCCGACTGATGCGCCGCCAAGACATGTGTGTGTATGTGCGTGTGCGTGTTTCGTCATCCTTGTCGGCGGCAACGTACCCACATGCCAGCGAGTCTGGTTTGCACCCTCTCTCTCCAGCGATGAGGGGAAGCGTACACTGCCGCGCCCTTGCGCATGGCAGCAGCACCGCGTTGCAAACGGCAGACAAGCCCTCCCACCGTCGTGGCACACACACGTGCGCGACCGCAATGAGTATTCAGCCAGTCCAAGCACTGTACTGCACCGTGTGCATGTGTCTCGCGTGTATACGCACTCCCTTGCTCATATACAAACCTTTGAGCAAACGCTGCCATAAATTGATTCTCCTTTGCCTTACCACTTGTGCTAGACTGCAGATTTAGTGCTGCTGTGTGTGTCAACGATATGGCGGCCGCAATGTTGATCAGCGGTGCGTTTCATGTCGGTTGGTGTATCGCCGTCTGTGACTTTGTTTCGTTGTACGCCAGCCGTTTAGCGTCAGCTGTTGCATGATACAGTCTCGACATTTTAGTTCACTCCTATTGCGACATCTGAGCTGCAAGCGTACACGCTGTCATTGGCTTACCATGAGTGACGGCTTGAAGGTTGGTGCACATGGAAGTTTGGCTGTTCTGCTGACCTAGCTGCGCATGTTATATTTGCAATCAGAGCACTTGCACGCTGTTGAGCTGGATTTCAAGTGCACGGTGCAAGGTGCTGGGAGCACTGGCATAGGTCGTCAAAGGTTTGCACTGTCGCCAATTTGCATTGATCTGACAGTGTGCATCAAGCGAATCCGTAGGTGTTCAGGCTCAAACCATCGAAGCGGCGTGTGCGACAAAAGACCAGAGACTTGTAGTCGCTTCATCTTGACAAGGCGATTTGGCAAGTATTGACCAAACACCGTTTCAGGCGTCAAGATATTGATATACCAGCCGCTTGCGTCTGACGTGTCTGGCCAGAGCTCATTGCATTTCCTTCTTCACCTGCCTGAATTCTTTCTACCGCTACTGCATCTCTACCCATCCCACTGAGCAACAACACAGAATGAACGCGCTGGTAGCTGCAAGCATGGAACCGGATTCCACGGTCAAGCCGCCAGTGGCCAACAACAAAACAAAACGGGACGACCTGCCTCATTGCAACCAGTCACAGCCTATGCGTCTTTTTTGTCCGTGTCTGCAAACTCCATTGGAGCGCAGTGGCTTACTGTTTTGCGACGGCATTTCCTCTGGTCTAACGACGACCAGCACTGCCACCGACCTAATGACCGTGCTGACGGTCGCAGACACTGATACAGGTGCGGAAAGCGAGTACGGACCAATAATCGTCGCCACAGGTGCTAATTACGGTGACGGTCCAAAGACACGACGTGTTCAGGCCAGAGCACTGACGTGGATTGGTCGCTGCTTTGCTTGAGCGATAAGCTTGACCGTCTTGAAAAGGCGGAGCAGCGGCGTTTGGAGCAGCTGGAACATCTGCGTGACTACTACATGCTGCCGCTATTGGGCACCCCCACACCGCCGGATGCATGGTGGCGGGCCACAGGGGGCATGGCAGAAACCGGCAAGCGCAGTATTCGTACTGGAACAAGCTCGCTGCGAGCATTTTTCGGGCGTAAAAGTAAGAAAAATCGACAGGCCGATGAGCATCATACAACGTCCAGCGCGTCCGTGGAAAGTCTACAGTACAGCAGTAGTAGCACGCATTCTTTGCAGAATGCAAGCATACATGAGGGTTTGTTGCAGAGCACAAAGCAGCAGCAGCAGCAGCAGCAGCGGCAGCGGCAGCAGCAGCCCATCTATAGGCCGACAGAGGGCAACAAAGCAACCGTGTTTTGGCCCTTTGAGATGCTTGACAGACTTTTAACTGTGCACACACACTTTCTAGCCAGGCTAAGGCAAAGGTGTGTGGCCAAGTGTCGGCGTATGGACACGGTCGCGCAGGCTAACCTCTGTCGCATGCTCTGCCGTCTGACAGTCAGTGTCCAAAGATATGCCTTCAAAGTTTGGTGTCTTCCTTTATCGAGCTTGTACGTTGATGCTATCATGTGCGACGCTTGCGCACCTGGTCTAATGTACTCTCTCTAGGTCGGACAGCTATCCATTTATCAGACATACGCTCACAGCATGATTGGCGCATTGCGCGAGTTTGAGTCGCTTGCTCTTACTGACGAGAAACTGGCCAATGTCATTGAGGTATGTGTGGTACATTGCACCGTCCTAACCGAAAGAGAATGCTTACGCGAACACATGAAATGAGTAGCTGCGCGAGAAAAACTCCCGGCAAGAGGGTCTGCGCGGGCTGCTTACGACCACGCCCATATCGTGCATATGGTATTACGGCAAAGCATTGCAAGCAATGCGCGTGGACCCTGATGTACTCGGCCATCTTAAAAGTCAATCCGAACTGGATAATTGCCTTCACCATTTGGAGAGCATCGCACGAGACATTTGGCCAACGTAGGCGCACTGGGTCTGAGACAGCGTACCAGCACATGCGCTAATGCGTTCGCCGCCGCTTTCTTTAGTTTGCCGCAGATTGCAGACATACAACGAATCTCCACTCTGCAGCGGAGAATAGTAGGCATTACCGAATCGCTGCTGGTTCCAGGACAGCATATCCACCACATCGACACGCTCGAATGCGCGCTGGCCGAGTTTGACGAAAAATGCCGTACTGTATACGCGATTCTGCTCACTGACCGTCTAGTTCTTCTTAAAGCATGCCGTAACCGGGGGCAGCTCAGCGTTTATGTAGGTTTTATGCGTATGCAACTGGCTGTGACATGCGCTTACTCGTGTCGCGTAGAAGATGCTGCTTTTTTCCAAATTCACATTTACTCAAACAAGAGCAACCCCACAAAAGTATAGCAGCTATTATGTCATGCAGCCTGGCGCGGTCAGCATACGGCTCCAGCCATCTTCTAAAGCCTCTTCCATAGCATGGCGAAAGCATCTGAAGCGTTTGACGGTGGTGCATACCTTAAAGGACAACAAGTTTGCGCCCGCTACTTCCCTCCATGTTGTAATTTAAGCTTGTCGCTACCAGCGTACACCTTTATCCTGCCTAGTACAATCTCCTACTGCATTTTAAAAAACCTGATGTTAACGTACTTGCTGCCATACTGCCTTGCCTGAAAGTACCAGCAGAATGAGCGTGTAAAAGCCAGTGTGTGTGTGCGCTGCATGATGAGCGGACATAGTACCGACAGAGAACCTATGCAGGGCGCGAAGAGACGAATATGATGGCGCAGTACTTGTGAACGCGTGTTGTTTCAAGCACATCATCCAGCTCTCTGGCTTGGTCCATCTCGGCCGACTCTACTCCGACCATCCTCTTATGTAGTCGCTGCATAAACGGACGTTTCTGGCTTAATCATGTCGGTGATGCTCATGCTGTTGTGCCATGCCACCACGGTACACGCCGTGCACCACGACGCCAACGGCTCCTCTATCAGCACTATGCAGCCGATGGCACGCCGACAACTCGATACACTTGCTCGTCTACGTACCAAAAGAAACACGCACCCTTTATTCTCCCGCCATCACGCATCAACATTCTTTACTCGCTACACAAGCTGCAGTCCACCGTTTGCACTGAATAGCGCACAAAAAGATAAATGCAGCTGACAGTACATGAGCACAAGTCCAAGAGACTACAGTAGCATATCGCTGAATACTACAGCGTTGATATGCGCATAACATATAGCGTGCCTCGGAAGGACAGCGCAAGTATGCCCAACTGTTCCGTGATCGGCCGGTAACTGAAACGGAAATTGGGAGGACGGAGATGGTAAAGCTAGGAAACTGACTTATCGGCATACTATTAGGCCATACGATTACTGGTCGCTGCTTGGCGTCTCCCGGAAGCTGACGTGCTTGCACGCGTCCTGGCTTTGTGCTGTCTTAAAGACGTTAGGGCGCATAACAGCTCATCCAGTGCATGCGATGGTCTATGTGGCGGTCGCCAGGTAGTAGCTCTAGCGTGCGGCGGTGCACATGGAGCATTCGGACACACAGATATGCAGATGGATAATTATCGTCGTGTAGCGCTTGTGACTGTCACTGCGCAGGAATGCTAGAGCCGGTGTTGCAGTTTACCTGCTTTAGGCGACTAAAACACGTAAGAGTGTTCTAGTGCCTCCGCATTTTTGCATCCCACTAGGCTTGCTCCATGTCCCGCTGCGTGAGCGCGACATGTTGTTTTCTTGTATCTAGTGTCTGGTGATGCTTGATCGTTTTGAGCGCACCTTTTGTTTATCTACATGGCGCTTTACACAGAGCAGTTGCCGCCATCTTCCGTATACGCACCATACGCTTTGGG
>KZ992793.1:0-16190 GCA_003614735.1 Thamnocephalis sphaerospora | reverse complement strand
ATGGTAGACAATCTCGGCGGGCACTCTGTTCATGGTGACGTGGACGAACAAAGAAAAGGTGGCGAGCGTGATGTGCTACCATGGCAATGTGGTCTAGACGCTGACATTTCAACTTGCGCCGATCACAGCATCAGGCAAATGCAGCGCGTAAGATACTTTTTCGGCTTTATCCTATCAAACAGATGCTAAATAGAATGCCATATCTTTGCGCACGTTTATTCTACAGACTCTGCACACCATTAGTCACAGCTCGCTTGCGTCGTTTTCGTCAATCATAGCTGATGCAAGTAATGGCGTGGACTGACTTGCCGCTGTTGCAAGCCTGCGTCAAGGAGGCCGGCACTGGCTGTTGCTGGGCGTAAGTGTCTTTGGTTGCGTGACGAGTGGGGCTGCTTGACATACACGAAGCGGTAAGCTGTGGGCAGCCGAGTATATGAAGAGACGCGAACGGGGAGCACGAGAGGGTGACGATGAAGGGAAGCTACAATTTTGCGGTTTATTCGCCGTGTGGACCACGCCATCAAGCGATACAATTAGGCCTGTTGCGCGAATATACCACGCCTACATGGGTCCGATGATGATTGTGCGCATTTCGCGAGACAGAACAAATCCGCTGCTATCCATTAAATATTGCAGTACAGATGTCTTCAGTGGATTGCAATAGCGGTGTCTCCAAAAACTGGACGACCTTTTGCTGCAGCCAGTTTATTCGACAGCCGACATGGACATGGGTGCATCACGCCTCAAATGTAACCGAAAGAAAAGATGTCCGACAGGGCAGCAGGCGGCGAAAGTTGCTGCAGCCGACAACGTTCGCAGTAATTGCGTGCAGCCGTGTGCGGTAATGGTGATGATGGTGATGATGTAAGCAGGCGAAATGGGGGCAATCTGGGTAGCGGGATTAGGCGTGCATGGTCTCGGCGGCACCCTTCTGAGCACCAGCCGCCTCGGCCATAGATTCGCCGTGCGTGAACGAAGCCGAGCACTTGGCCATCGTGGCAGAGGCACGAGAGATCGGATCCGTCAGATAAAAGTCGCTCACAACCGACTGCAGCGGGCGCAGCGAGGCGGGCTTGCTGCCGACCGACTGGGCCAGCTGCTGCAGACCAAGCTCCGCAAAGGCGGGCGTCTCCAGCACGTCGTGGCGCACCAGCGACGGAGAGATCTCGGCCATTCGGTGGCGCAGCGTGTGCACATCATCATAGGGCAGCGTGCGGCCAGTCACTTCCGAGATGGCGCGGATAATCTGCCAGTCTTCGCGTGCGGCGCCCGGCGGCGACACGGCGGCGCGCGTCATTTGTGCACGACCCTCTGTGTTGACAAAGGTGGCGTCCTTCTCCGTGTAGGCAATACCCGGCAGAATGACGTCGGCCAAATGCGCACCACGGTCTCCGTGGTGACCCTGGTAGACGACAAACGCATCCTTGGGTGCGTCTGCGCTGGTGATCTCATCCGCGTTCAGCAGATACACAAACTTGGCTGGCGCAGTGGCAGCAGCATCCGAGGCCGATACAAAGCCAATGTCGTAGGCGGCAATACGGCCGGCAGCCTGCAAGCGCACTAGTTAGCCGCTGTTTACCACGCCCACCACACCTACGCCCTCGCCCGTATCCCGCCCTCGACGCACCCGCTGCAGAACGTTGTAGCCGTTCCAGTCATCGCGCAAGAATTTGTCCTTGTGCTGCGAGACCAGCTTGGCCACGGTACCGTACACATACGCGGCATTCTCGTGCTCAGTCACACCGCTGCCGACGATGATCATCGGGCGGTTGGCAGAGGCCAGACGCTTGGCAAATGGATGCTTGCCCGACACAATCTCCTCCAGAACGGCGGCATCTGCGCCCAAATGCTCGTACTCGTAGTTGAGCTTGGCCGGCTCGCCGATCAGTGCAACGTCCATGCCATTCTCCAGGTACGCCTTGCGCAGGCGTGCGTTCAGCACAGCAGCCTCATGGCGCGGGTTGGTGCCCACCAGCAGCAGCAGATCCGCCTCGTCAGCACCCGCAAGCGTGGTGTTGAAGAGATAGTTGGCACGCAGATCGACACCATGTGCCGGGGCATTACTACCGCGCGGACCCTCTACGGTAAGACGCTCCGAGCCGAGGCGGTTGAACAGATCCTTGAGCGCAACCATGCTCTCTGCATCGGCATCCTGACCGGCCACCGCGCGCATCTCCTCAGGACGCGTCTCGCTCATACGAGCTGCAATCAGCTCAAGCGCCTCGGGCCAGGTAGCGGTGGTGAACTTGTCGCCGCGGCGCACCAGCGGTGCTGTCAGGCGCTGGCGCTTCAGACCGTCATATGCAAAGCGCGTCTTGTCCGAGATCCACTCCTCGTTGATTTCCTCGTTCAGGCGCGGCAGCACGCGCATCACCTCGAGACCACGCGAGTCCACGCGAATGCTGCTGCCGACGGCGTCCATCACGTCGACCGACTCGGTGTTGCGCAGCTCCCACGGACGCGCGGTGAACGCGTACGGCTTGGAGGTGAGCGCACCCACTGGGCACAGGTCGATCACGTTACCCGACATTTCCGAGTCGATCATCTTCTCGACGTATGTGCCAATCTGCATGTCATTGCCACGGCCGCTGGTGCCAAGCTCGACGGCGCCAGCCACTTCGTTGGCAAAGCGGACACAGCGCGTGCAGTGAATGCAGCGCGTCATCTCAGTGCGGATCAGCGGACCAAAGTTCTTGTCCTCGACCGCGCGCTTGCCGACAAACTCAGAAAAGCGACCGCGGTCAGCGCCATAGCGCACCGACTGGTCCTGCAGATCGCACTCGCCACCCTGGTCGCAAATAGGGCAGTCCAGCGGATGGTTGGCCAGGAGAAACTCCATCACGCCCTCGCGCGCCTTCTTCACAAGCGGCGTGTCGGTCTTGATCTTCATGCCAGGCGCGGCAGGAAACGCGCAGGACGCCACCGGCTTGGGCGACCGCTCCACCTCGACCAGACACATGCGGCAGTTACCGGCCACGGCCAGACGCTCGTGGTAGCAAAAGCGCGGAATGTCCACGCCGGCCTTCTCGCATGCCTGGATAAGCGCAGCACCCTGCTCGATCATCACGGGTTTGCCATCGACAAACACCTCAATCTCGGCCTCGCGCCGGTGCGTGGTGGAGAAGCTGCGCACGGCTATGGGAATCGGTAGCAAACAAACCGGACACATGAATGTCACGCAAACGGTTAGCAGAGTCAAGCAGGCGGCGTCGCGTGCGCAAAGCGTTCGCACGTTGACCACACATGTGCACAGACTGCGGTAGACGCTCCGATCTATGTAGATCTACGGCGCCTACTACGCGCGCGCCAGTCGACGGCGAGCTTGCGCCATAGGGGCGCGCCCTTACTAGCCCACGCTGGTCGTGTGCTTTGTGCAGATCGCGTTGTGCAAGACGAGGCCAGTCGCATTGCCACCCGTCTGCCAGCTAGTGGGCCAACCTACCTGGGCGAGCAACCACCTGGCGCGACAGGCGGCCAGTGGTCGCGCTCCCGTTGCGGGCGAGAGCGCGAATCATGGCAAGTGAAGCGGCGGCAGCAGCAGCAGCAGCAGCAGCAGCCGCGGCAGAAACAGTGGGAATGGAAGGTGGCGAGCAAGCGCAGAGGCTAGCCCGGCAGAGAATAGTGTAAGAGACGTGAGCCGGATGAGAGGAACACACGAACCGGACGGGCGGGTGACGGAAGGAGCGACGGAACGTGGCGGCAGTCTGTTTATTGCGTGTGTGTTTGCAGTGCGGTTCGACAGTTTGCTGCTGAGCACACACCACCGAAAACTGTCCTTGAGCCACGGTGGATGAATGCGCCTCTACGCCCAGGACCAGACACGCTAAGCTGCGCGCGAACGACGACCATGGCGACGACCACGCTGCCGTGGTGAACCCCCTTCGGTACGTCTGTGCATGGTCTGTATCGGCGCTTGCATCTGTGGCTGTGTTTTGGGTGCTACCAATGGCAGCGAGGATGATGATGGTGGTGGTGACGATGGTGACGATGGTGGTGGCGCTGGTGCTGAGCCAGCAGCAGGCGCAACAGACCATGACACGCGTGGCGTCATCAGTGCATAAAGCATATTTTGCATTCTGCTCCAAATGACAGGGTCTATGCTGCGAGCAGCCAAACTTGTCAAACAAGTAAGCAGCGGCAGTGCATTGCTTTTTGGCAGATGTGCATGCACGGGTATATACACCGCCAAGAGCCAGCTTACAGCCGTCAGTAAATCCACTGTACTAGTCAGAGCATCAAGCAACAGGTGTTGCTTCCCGTACCACGACTTGTACTGTAGCGCGTGAGCGACGCAACGCGAGATTAATGGCGAGTTGTGCGTGGATACACATCAGGAGCACGACGCACCAACTTGCGTAGCCACATGGTGCAAGTGACGCAGCTGACCACCATTATCACCCAGCCTGCCTGTTCGGCGTAGGCCGGCTGGTGAGGTACATACGGCTGTACCGTGTGGACGTCACTGGGGCCAGGCAGATGGAGCACCGGCAGCAGCAAGGCAAAGAGCAGCAAAAGGACTCGATGCGCACTAGCAGTCTCCTAGGGACGATCATATCAGCCGCAAGCGTACCATATGATGCTCGCAGTCACGTACCGCCACGGACAGCTGGCGGAATAGCCGAAGCGTGTGGACTACGCTAACCAGCAGGGAAAGCGCAAAGGGCAGCATCGCAAGCAGGGCGCGGTCGTGCAGTATACCATACTTGATCCAGAGCAGAGAGCTATGTGCCGTCATGCGCATAAGCATGACACAAATGGACTGCTCACAGTAGTGATTGTACGCACCTTGCCGTCATCAGCAGCGGATGGTATCGTGCCTGTAGTGGCCGCGAACACGTCTGCGTCATCGCTGGCCATGAGATGGTGGCAAACTTGCGACGCAGCGGCACGGGCGCTACCGCAGAAACGCTCTTTATGACCGTAGCGTACGCACGCACTGAGACAAGACCGATGCCCAGCGCAAACAACGGCCAGGCGAGCGGCGTGGATGTGATGGGGTGAGTGCTGGTCAGCGGCTGCCATAGAGGCAGGCCCAGTTCCATGTTGAACAATATACACGTTTACAAGGTAGCGTTGTCAGTGATACCACGCGCGCCAGAAAGACGGTGGCAGAGCAGGCTGCGTTAGTGCAGCACAGTGGTAGGCGACAGGCGTGTAGTGTAGATAACGTAGATGAATGTCGGTGGCAGAAACTAGGATGAGAAATAGCGTTGGCCAGGGGACATGCGGTCGCATTGAGAATAGGAGAGCGCCACCCCACACACGTATTATATATATATCATGCACGGTGAGAAAGCCGCGTGCTCACTGTTTGGGGCGCATGGTTACGCCGCCACCTACGCATCCCCCGTTTTCCCGTCTGTTCATTCTGTACCGTAGACTGCCACGACATTGGCTACGTTCGCCACACACGCCACGCGGCAGCATGGCAAGGATAAGGCAGCAAGAACACGACCAATGTTATTGACGATCCACCAGCACGAGCTGACAGCAGGTCGGTCGGTCGGTCGACACCAGCGATGCGCATCCACATGCGCACACACCAATACGCACTCACTGTTTCCTGCACCAATCTGCCGTGGTAGCGTAGGTCACCAAGCGGCGGACATAGCGCGTAGATCCGGCATCGGCTGATGTACGGTAGAATAAACGCCGATCCCGCACGCACAGGAAACAAGTGAATGGCCCCAAAAAGGAAAAGATCGAATCACGAACCGTTGCACGGCAAGAGGGCAAATGCACCGGCGATGGTCATCAACGCGAGAAAATGCGGCAAAGAAAGAGGAAAGGTCAACGTCCGCGCAGGATACCAGTCTAGCGTGCATACCTTCAGGTGCGCACAAGTCTATTGGTCTGGTAGCGCATCGGTCGGCTCATTGGTGCTGCGCAGTCCGGCAACAGCCAGGCCAGCGTTATAAAGACGGTCGGCCCTGTGAGACGGACGGTGACCAAAAGAAACAGCACACAGCGTAAACGACAAGACAGCAACAGCAGCAACAGCAGCAGATGATTAGGCAGCGCCAAGCAGGACAAGGTGGCGGGCAAGCGGCGCAACAGCAGCAACACTGCTACGCTTTCTCGTACTCCATCACATCATTCCGCAATAAGCCATCACCGTGGTCATGGGCCGTAGCAGCGGCGGTGACCAATAAAGTAGCATCTTGACTGCCAGGAGACACGTCCATGGATTTCGTTTCCTTTGGTGTATCGGTGCGCTCCCACTCCATGGTCTGTTCGCTGTTGACGGATGCTGCATTTTTCGACGTACGCGGCCGCGATTGAGACCGAGAGCGCGGCCGAGTAGAGCGTCGCCGGTAGCGTGTATCCTGGCCACGGCTGCGGCTGCGGCTCCGACTACGCCCTCGGCTAGTGCCCCGACGGCGGTCTCGACTAGCGCCCCGGTTGCGATCTCGCTGCCGGCTACGACTAAGCTCCCGACGACGGTCTACACTGCGATTCCGACGACGGTCCCGGCTGTGCTCCCGGCTGCGATCGCGACGACGGTCCCGGCTGGATACCCGATAGCGATCCCGACTGCGGTCACGCGCCCAGTAGCGATCGCGCGATACGGAGCGGTCACGACCACGCGAGCGATCCTGGCGCTGACGCGGACTGTAGTAGCGGTCACGCGAGCGAGACCGTGAGCGCTGTCGTTGTCGCCGCAGACTGGCAGTACTGTCGCGGCGTCGGTGGCCACGACGCGACCGTGATCTTGATCGCGAGCGCGAGCGCCGCCGTGACTGCGACGGTGACCGCGATCGTGACCGCGATACCGACCGGCGCCGCGATGCGCGCCGCTGGGCAGATCGGCTGTGCGATCGAGAGACACGCCTTGCGGGAGTGCCACCGCCGTCGCTGCCACCGCCCGACTCGGTGTACTTTTTCTCTATGTTTTTCTGCGCCTCAAGCACCATACGCATTGCGTCGTCGGCTGCCGACAGGACAATTTGGCGATGCGGCTTGGTAATGCCGTTTTTGGAATAGCTTACTCTGGAGAACGGATAAATCGTGTCTTAGCATTGCCGTCCACAACTGCGCAACATGAGCGTCGCTGTGCACCTACTTGAGCAGATTACCCTTTAGCACCACGTTGGTCGAGCGCACGGCCTGGTGCACGCCACCCATCTCGGCAAACTCGATAAAGCCGTAGCGGTTTGGCTGGAGCGCATCCCCGGCCACTTTAACATGTGCAATTGGCCCAAAAACACCAAAGACCTCGCGCAGGTCGGCATCCACCGTGTCACGAGGCAGATTCCCAACGTGTACGGTGCGTGCGATTGCCTCTGCGCGCAGCGGATCGTGATGTAACACCGTCGGATTGATATATGGGTTATTTTGCAGCATGGCGAACATGCTTGGTGTAATACCCTGCGGCAGTGACGCCGGTAGGGATGGTGATGCAGATGCTGCAGCACCAGCCAAGGGCGATCCTGGCTGTCGCGCGCCAGACAAACCAGGTGTGCCACTGCCACCGGCCGACTGCGGCGAAGACTTGCCGGATGGCCATTGCCACGGCGGCGCACTCAATGCCTGAAAACTTGCCGTCACCATCAGCTTGCGATCACCCAGCTCCGTGCCGGTAAGATAAAGTGCCGTCTTTGCAGCCGATGAGTCTTTAAACTTGACCTCGCACTCTTTCAGATCCGGTTGATTCGGACTGCCATCATGGATATCAGCACATTGTTGCAGCAATGCATCGGCGCAATCGTGGACTTGCCTGGCAAACATGCAGAGTTCCTCTACTTCGCCAAGAATCTCAAACAGCTGGCGCATGATCTCCTCCGTCACCAGACCCGACACATGGGTAACCTATCCAGCATCCTGCGGTCAGTGTATGGTCTGCGCCACTGCTGACGCTGGATACACACCTTGATACAGCGATCGCCCATCTCCGCACGCGCCACGTCAGCGGGCCAGGCGCAGTGTTCCGCAAGATGCTCTTTTGTGCGTGTACCGGCGGTGTATACCGACACGCAGAAGAATGCACAGAGACTCGCTCGATAGCCGCGCGTGGTGCGATCAAGCCTAAACAACCAGCCTAGCTATGCGGCTGGCTAGCACACACGCTCTACCACACTACGGCTGGCGTGGCTGTAGCCAGGCAATCGGTCGCGTGTATGCAACACGGTAGAGCGGGTGGATCTGACGCAATACGCTTGGATGGCGGTGGTGGCGGTGGTGGTGACAGGGCGAGGCGACTATTGTGTAAGAGGCTGTTGTGATGGCGGGGCAGCGGTGATAGTCAAGTCTCACGCGACAAAGTAGACCACACCTTGACTACACTATTGGCCTGCTGACGAGCGGCTGAGTTGTCTTGTCGGCAACAGCGAGGTCACGTTTCCTGTTGCGCATCCACCCAGGTGGTCACAAGCTGCGCCAGCGGACATGGAGAGACCACCTGACCACGCTAAAAGCATCCATGCCGGTGTCTCTGGCTGCACCTGTATGTACATCGGATAGCCGTCATCTTGTACTCTGACGGTGAGGCTGACACATGGCAAAACCATGCCAGTCGGCGCAATAGGCGATACTCGTTTCCGTATTACCACGTTCCATCGTGTCGCTTGCTTGCTTGCTTTTCCTGCCAATACGACGCCAGGCGCGTGCGTCGAATGCGGCCGACGCAGCTAGGGTGCGCGGCCGGCCGGATAGCCTGGCGGTCCGCATGCGCGGCTTTGCGGGGTAATAGGTGGGCACGGCTACATCCACGCCTATTCAACTCCGCGATGCTTGTCCTTGCCGCTCTTTCTCGTTTCCCTCTTGTCTGGCTCACCAGCCTGCCAATTGCTTTAGCCCTTCCCGGTAGCGCCCGCCCTCTTTCTTGACCAACAGACTCTGCCTACCTGCTGTCGTCCGTCCGTGTCTCTGTCTAGTCTCCACCTTGCGCACCTGCTTCCCACCTTCCAGCTGCAGGTCTGCCCTCCGTGTCCAGGCTGCCGCCGTCACCTTCAAAGGCCACGGCTGAAGCTCGGCTCGAGCGTTGTACAACGCCCGCTTCTCTGCTTTCTTCCTACTGTGCCGTACTACCGTCGCTTTGTCCATTCACGCGATTAGCGCCGGCTCATTTGTGCCAGGTAAGTGGTGGTATCCTATGCGGCGCGCTCTTTGGTGTTGCTGTCGGCAGCCGCCGTGCAGGCTGCAGACGGCCTTCCTTGGCCATTACGTGCGCCGGTGCGTTTCGATTGCTGCGCGGACCGGCCGCTTTACCGTTTCCGTAGGGCGTACCAAGCCTAGTCGGCGACGCGTTCTCACTGCCGTGCGTTGCCGGCACCGCTCCGCTCGCTCCCTCTCACGCTGACCGACGGTGTCCTAGCTACTGCCTACGTGTTCACCTTCTGCGTCTGCCCCGCCCTCAATTGTCAAGGTCCGCCTTACTGCCCACGCAAGTGTGCCGCTGCGGTAGGTACATGCTTCGCTGGAGAGAGTGGATGTATGTGCGTGTGAACGCGCGTTGGCCCCTGGACGCACACGTTGGCCATTCTGTGCCAAAGATGCTCGCTTTGTGATGCGTGCGGGGATGCATATAGGCATCTGGCGCCTACGCAAGCACAGGCAGTGCGGCACTGTCTACGCTCAAACGATGGCTGCTGCTGCTGCTGCTACTGCTGCTGCTACTGCCGCTGCTACTGCTGCTGCCACCGGGTTGGATATGACCCGCCCGCTTGTTCGGTTGCACTTGGCTTCACGCACGTGGGCGGATGGGTGTATGCGTAGGCGTGTGAGATGCGCGGTGTCTGGCCTCTTCTCTTTCCTTCTTTTCCCCTCGCGTGTGCTCTTCCCCTGTCCCAGTGTTCACTGCTCATTCATCGATCGGCCGCTGCCTGCACTCTTCCACCCTACCGCCTCGCTCTCCTTCGCCGTGCCTTTTGCCGTGGCCGTCGTCTAGCTTGACCTGCCTCGGCACGCTTCCGTCTGTCTGTAGGTGCAGCTGCGCTTGCGTGCGCTCTAGTCTGCTGCCTGCTATCGTCTCTGCGCCACATTTATTTACACACAATTGTCGTTCCGCCTTGCGCGCAAAGCTCATCCGTTTTGCGCACGAGTGTCTGGGCATCTTTCGGCGTGGATCGACGGAACAGCTGCTGTAGGTATTGGAATTGGCAGATGCAGGTGGTGGGCATGTGCGTGGGATTGGATGCCCTGCCTGTGGAATCGCCGTTTGGAGTAACGAGTTGGAATGGAGACAGCGGCCACGACAACGGTGGCAGCAGCAGTGACTAAGCACAAGGTCGCCAGTCAGCGCCTACGCTGCTGCGTGCATGCTGCCGCTACCCCCTATGCCTTTGTGCACTGAGGCGTCGTAGCGGCAGCTGCTGGGGGAGGCGTACCGTCAGCGAAGAGGCTGCGCTATGATATTTAGCGCTCTTGTGGCAACGATGGTGCGGCCGCGTTGCTTGGCGGCCTGCTGGTTGTGGCATGCGTCGCCAGCCTGCATCGGCATATGCTTGCTGGTTCCGCGCTATGCTGCGTCCCATGCAGACTGGCGGTCACAGAACATTGGCGTATGCGCTGCGCCGTCGGCGAGACAGCGTATCGACAGGGCGGCGAGATGCACCGATGGTTTCCTCGGCTCGCTATCCTGTGCCGGCGGCCTGCATGGCAGGACACGGGCTGCTGCGACGGCCGCTGATCATCTACGCTGTGCCGCTTGCCGACGACGCGTAGCATACCCTGCGGCCACGTGCAGTCGACGGGTTGTCCAGTCCTCGCATGCATCAGTCAGCTGACCAAGTGGATGTTGATTTAACAGTGAGCAGCTATATTCGCCCAGCGTGTCAACGCGATAGCTACCAATTATAGCCGCAGTATACCCACTGCTGGCTTCTGCCTCTATTACGACTGTACCACCTAGCGTTACGCCGACATCAGCTAGTACCAGATTGACTGCGACAGCCGCTGCTTGGATTTATTTGTGTAAGTACATTGTTTTATATCGTTGCGACCAGGCAACGCGGTGTGCGGAGTGATGGTCGGATGGATGGCAGCTACGGGTGTGCGGGCGTTACTAGTATACTGGTGACAAGGGCGTACAGGGCTTGGCAAAGAACCCGTCGAGGTGCGGTGCCGATACATCCCAAATGGCAAAGCGAGCACCATGCCAATGACGTGTTCTTTTCTTTGGCATGCCTTGGCTGCGAGATGGCACGTCACAAAGATGTTGGCCGTGGCTGCAGCTGCAGCGCGACTGTTTGGCCACTGCCAAGGTGTACTGGCGTGCAATGTATCCACGTCATCCATCCTGCCAAGCATGTGTGACTCGCATTGAGTCGCAAGCGCGAATGTGTGGGGAGTAAAAGGGTCCTGACTTGCCAACACTGCTAACCTCCTACTCCGCCCATTGTTTACGCGCCATCCTTTCTTGCTGCTGCTGCTGCTGCTGCTGCTGCTGCTTATTCTCACCTGTACATTGGCAACATCGCATCCGGCTCGCTGGCTGGACTGACGGACCAACTGCGCCATCTTCATCATTGTCGCTACAGACAGCTACGCGAGTGCATTCGGTTCTGTACAGCCCACGCAGCATACTGTTGCCTTGTCCGTCTACCGTTTGACCCGCGCCACCCCGCCTATTAGCCGCTGACTGCCTTTGCTCGCCATCACCACCCAGTACGCCGTCTCACCGCTGTATACGACACTTTGCATTCGCCCTCTTTGTTTGCCCGGTTGCTGTGCCTATTCACACGCTAGCCACCCTTCGGCACAGCACTGACCCGACAGCCTCGTGTCTCTCCGTGAGAGCCGTGTCGATCGCTACCCCGGCCATCACGCCTACGCTGCTTTCATTATATCCTCCGCGCCTGTCCTCCACGCTTTTGTGGTGTGTCGCTTGCCATCTTCACATTTGCTGCCTATCGCCTTGTTATCCGCCGTTGCCGCGCACCCGCTTCTACCGTTTATTGCGCCGTCTATCCGCACTTTACCCTTTACCCTGATCCTGCCTACCTGCAGTTCTTCGCATTTGACGAGCTTGTTTACGCATCCTCTGCTCTACTACGTGCCCTCATCGCCCACCTATTCCGCCTCTTATACTAGTTTCTGCGCCCGCTCTTTCTCATTCCAGCACACACATCCATTCTTTCTTGCTTCTCGCTGGTCCAGCATTCCAGTGACTTGTCATCGCACCTCTGTGCATCAACATTGCGCTAGTAACGGCAGCTCGACGCAAGGATGGGTAACGCGCCGTCTAAAAAGGGGGGCAACTCCCTGTCCCGCACCAACTCGTTCGGCACCAACAGTCTGGCACGCTTCCCGAGCTTGGGCTCGACACAGACCATGTCGAGCATTCCCGAGGAGGTGATTGCCGCACACGACAACACTCCAACGGAGCCGATTCTGATTCGGCCCATGAGTGCGCTGGTGGAAGAGGCTGCCGATGATGGCGCCGCCAACGGTGTCCCCAACGGTGTCGCCAACGGTGACAGTGGCGACAATAGTGGCAGTGCCACGGCGTCCACAGACTCAACTGTTGCGCCTGCTGGCCGTGCTTCGGTGCGCCGGCGCCCTACTACAGCACCGTCAAACATGTCAGACCTGCGTTCACCACCCAGCAGCGCGCGTCCTAGCGATGCGGACCAGGACCTGTCGCTGAAGCGCTTCTCCACACTTGACGTGCTCGGTGGTACCGGCAGCCTGTCAATGGCCATCGACAAGCTCAATATCGACGATATGATTCAGCGCCTGCTCGAGGCAGGCTACAGCGGCAAACTGTCAAAGTCACCACCGCTGAAGAATGCTGAGATTATTGCACTGTGTCAGGTGGCGCGCGAGGTGTTTCTTTCACAGCCCTCGCTAATCGAACTATCGGCGCCTGTCAAGATTGTCGGCGACATTCACGGCCAGTTCCACGACCTGCTGCGGCTTTTTGAAATGTGCGGCTATCCGCCTGGCGCCAACTTTCTCTTTCTCGGCGATTATGTGGACCGCGGCAAGCAAAGTTTGGAGACCATCCTGTTGCTGCTATGCTACAAGATCAAGCATCCCGAAAACTTTTTCTTGCTTCGTGGCAACCACGAATGCGCCAACGTCACACGCGTGTACGGCTTCTACGACGAGTGCAAGCGCCGGTGCAATGTCAAGATCTGGAAAACCTTTGTCAGCGTGTTCAACACCCTGCCTATTGCGGCCATTGTAGCTGGAAAGATCTTTTGCGTGCACGGCGGTCTATCGCCGCATATGCGCACGATGGACGACGTCCGCGCGTTGGAGCGGCCATGCGAGGTGCCCGATTATGGGCTGCTGAACGACTTGCTCTGGTCAGACCCGTCCGACTCGGCCTTTGAATGGGAGGATAACGAGCGCGGCGTAAGCTACTGCTTTGGAAAGCGAGTGGTAGGCGACTTTCTACAGCAGCACGACCTAGACCTGGTATGCCGTGCACACATGGTGGTCGAGGATGGCTACGAGTTTTTCGGCGACCGCCAACTGGTCACTGTCTTTTCGGCGCCCAACTACTGCGGCGAGTTTGACAACTATGGTGCTGTGATGGGCGTCAGCGATGAGCTACTATGTAGCTTTGAGCTACTTAAGCCGCTGGACGAGCCGTTCCGCCGGCGAAAAGGATTGGCTACGGCTGCGAATAGCGTCAGCGGAAGTGGCGAGGAGGGTGCCAACGCTGGTGGTGGCAGTGGACGGCGCGCCTCCCCTCCCATGACCAATGTACGGCAGTCTGTATAGGCCGTGCGCGTGCTGTTTGTGCCGCATCGTACCGTATGCTTTTCGTTTCTATTTCGTTTTTGGTCCGTGCCACTGCTTGCCGCCATCGTCTTACGCCGCCGTCATCCTTCTGCTCACACTCACACCAACACAGTATCCTCTCTTTCTCTTTTATTCTGTTTTCTCGAGCATGAGCGCGTGTTCGGTACACCGGATCCCACAACAACGAACTTGACGGCTGCGGATTGCACTGCCGTGTACCAGTATGACAAACCAACCTGTAGCATTTGTGTGAGATTGTTGAGTGTGAACCATAGTAACGATGTGACGGCGCCTGCGCGCAACGATAGTTTTGTCGGCCACTCGAACGGATGCAGCCCTGGCACATGTGGCAGAGACCAGTAGTCGCCGATGCCGTTAAAACATTGCATTGCGAAATACCATGTTATCCTGCTGCTTGAGTATATATATTAAATGATTATCCTATTCCTATTCCTCCGCCGATACTCGTCTGCAAACAGAGTATGCAGTGAGGCGTGTGGCATGCTCCAGCTGTGACGCAAGCAATGCACACGTCATCTGCACTCCCGGGAGCAGCACTTGGCAACGCTGCCACCTCATCTGCACATCATTAGGCGCCCATGACCTCTACTTTTCCAAAGGCTGCTTTTTAAATGGACCATTTGCCGCCAGAGACAATAGGTGCCATTGCACGATATCTCAATGATTCGCATCTGACACGGCTCGTCGCTGTCAATCGGCGATTGCGCGCTGCTCTCATCGGGCAGAGACATCTGTGGCGAGATAGATATTTTAGCGGTAGAACGTTTGCGCCCACTTTGGATACAGCATTTCTCATAACATGCAGCCTAAGGCTCGCTTGGTGGATGCGTCATGACATTGCGCCCAAGGTGTTTTCCGACGAGGGTGTGGACGTTGGCTGGCTGGCCAAGAATGTTCCCGCTTTTTGGTACCATGCCCTGCTACAACGACGCCGAGCGGCACACAATTGGTTTTACAAACAGGGCGATTTGCGCCGAGAGCAGATGCCCAGGCCGCTCAACAATGCCTCATACAGAATGCTTGGCTCGTCGCTATGTGGAACGGTGATGGCCAAAGACAATGACTGCATCTACGTCATCGGCGCCACTGTGGACGTCGGCTCTTGCTGGTATGCACTGCGCTTGGATCCGCCATCTGGCTGGGACTATTGCCCGCTTTCAGCCGTAGTTAGCCACTGCTTCGTCGTGGTGTGCAGCGAGATGCGACGGAAAAAATACCAGTATGGCGAAGGGCTACTTGGAGATCAGAAACAAACAGAGAAGAAAGTGACAGCGGCGGCAAATGCTCCATCTTGGAAAAGCTGCGTGCAAGCGTGGCTTGGAGGTGACCTCGCTCCCTCGCTGGAACTACATTCACCGTACAAGCTACGTCAGGTGCAGATCAGCCATGACTGGCTCCTGATGCAGGTGGGCGATGCACCCGCTGGAGATCACCCTGAACGGCCACATACTACATATCGTGTGCTCAATCTTCGCCGACGTGTCTGGTGTTCAGGGGTGCTGGTGGCATCGGCCGGCCTGTGCCATGTGCACTCTGCAAAGGATGACACCGTCGCCGTCTTCACCCTGATGTTGGATTCAGTCAACCGCCCGCACTGGCGGCTAACAGAGCTGCACTGCAGTCAACCGCCAAGAGTACGTGCCAGCGGTAGTGGTCCTCTTTGGCCCTGGTCAGTGTTGAGTGGTACATCAGCACTGGTGGGCGTCGATACCGTAATCTTGCATGTCAAATTTGCCACGGGCATTGCTCAGGATTGCGCGGGACTACTCGATCTGCCCAGCAACACTATCCGATGGCAGGGCTGCGGTGGCAAGGACACGGTCTTACCTTTTCCAGGCGATAGAAATTTGTGCCTAGTTGTTCGTGGACGAAGAGCCGAAGTCTGGCCCATAGCAGCAATGAGCCGAGTCTATCAGCGCCAGTCACACGACACCTTTACTAGTCAGCATATTCTGGGCACGATTGGCCTGTTTTCCAACTCTGCCACCGGAGCGTGCCATGTTGCGCGGCTAAACGATGACCTAGGCAGACTCGAAATTCGGTCACTCAGAAGGGCAAATGTCGGTCCAGAGCCACGAGTGGTAGCCACGCAAGACAAGCTTATCACCGTTGGTACGCGCACCGGACAGTTGCTTATCCGCAGCTTCTTAAGTTAGCAATTGTTGCGCAGTGTGCATGCACGTCAACGCTATTGGTCTCTCTCCACAATCCACGTGCTCTGGCATTGTATTTACTCTAGTTTACCCGCCTGCATAAGCCACGCTATCAAGTAATGCACTGTATAAACAGGCCAACTTTCCAAACCTATCTTTCATTTGGACGTCGGTTGAGCCATCACGTGCAATCCACGCTCAAAGCACTGTTGCGTGGAATATATGTGTCTAGTTTGAAAACTACTAGCGGCACCAGCAGCATGCAACGACCTTTGCGGTAGCTCTTTCAACCATCTCTTTCCGCAACATGGCCACAGACGCAAG
>KZ992792.1:0-16294 GCA_003614735.1 Thamnocephalis sphaerospora | reverse complement strand
CGAAAGACCGCAGCGGACGGTGCAACTCGCGTGCGCAGCGCTCCGCTCAAACGTAGTCACGGGAAGCTCAAGAGGCCGTCGTGTGTCGGAGACGACTGGTACAATAACGAGAGATGGCGGGTGATCGTCGCTGGAGCGGCAACCGAGAAAGCGGGAATAGCAAGCCGCCCGGCCACATGCACGCGTGCAAGGGAATGGCGGTGGCGGCGTTGACTGCAGAATGCAGCGGCCAGCAGGGATGAGCGTATAGGTGGAGTGTACACAGCACAGCAGGCGAGGCGGCGGCGAAACAGACGGACACGGTGGCCAAAGAGTGGAGGTGGGTTTAGCGAAGAGGGTGTAGCGGCAGAAAGAAGTCGATGATGCTGCCAGCGATGCTGATGATGATACTACCCAGTCGGTACCATGCGGTACAACAGAGCCAACAAGGAAAGGGGCCGGCGCAAAAGACCACACCCAAGCCGAACAAACAGCAGCCCCGCTGGAAAGGGGCAGGAAGTAGTATGGCGCCCCTTGGATATAGCCTGGTACGATGCTGGCCTGGCGGTGTTGACAGCTGGCGGGCGGCTGCAGTGTGGGCCGGACAAGCATGCTTTTTTTGCAAGCATTTGTCTGCTCAGGGTGCGCTCGAGAGCGAGTGGCTAGCCATGAAGGTGGCACGACATTTGTAGTGTAGCCGTCGCGTGGAACGAATGAGCGCTCACGCCTGTCCAACCACCCACAGATCAGCAGGTACGCGCCCCAATGTGTATTTAGCTCGCCGCGTGTAATCCCCTCGGTCATGGCCGGAGAGGCCACGTAGGCTCACCGCCCAACCATGGCACCTCCAATCGGCCCATTCCCAGCCGGAGACGCCAGTTGACAGGCACGACATTGGGTCACCTGGTGCTATGGCCCACGTCGCCACCAGCTAATGCTGCCACGTCGGTGGCACCATCATCGACGTCATGTTGACCGACGGGACCACGTTGAGCTTCGCTGGACGCGTCACGCCCAGTCTGGCCGTACTTTTTGGCAGCACGCTTGCGTCGTCGCGCACTGGCCTGCTGCAGTTTGGCTTCGCGCTGAGCTCGCTGCGAAAGCTCGCCATTGTAGAGATCATCCAGACGGCTGCGCAGCAGTTTACGCGCTTCTTTGCGGTTCTGCTCGCGCGATCGTGTAAGCTGGCACTACTCTCATCCCACCGCCATCGTCAGTCGAGTGCGAGCTACCCGCGCTGCTACCGCTGCTCCTTTTCGCTTGCCTTGACGCGAATGCCGGTGGGGACATGCAGTAAATCCACGCAACTGCTGGTCTTGTTGATCTTTTGTCCGCCCGGGCCACTGCCGCGTACAAACTTTTCGACTAGATCCTGCTCATTGAGCACGATGGCTACCCGCTGCCGCTGCGGAGGTCGAGCAGGCTTGGGCGGCCTGGACACCGCTGCGTTTTCGGCGGCTGTCTCCGTCGAGGCGTCTGCCGTGTAGCAACGGCACACTGGCGTCATCGCATGCTCCGTCCAGGTCCGCCTAGCCAGCGTAGCAAAGAGCGCCGGTGCTGCCCAGCGGACAATGCCGCGGCCAGGCTGCCGCAGTGACGAGGACGATAATAGCGTCAGCAGGCGTGGTGGCCACATAGACTGCAA
Organism: Thamnocephalis sphaerospora; assembly: GCA_003614735.1. Lineage (NCBI taxonomy): Eukaryota > Fungi > Zoopagomycota > Zoopagomycetes > Zoopagales > Sigmoideomycetaceae > Thamnocephalis > Thamnocephalis sphaerospora. The sequence continues at coordinate 14,670 of KZ992792.1, read as the reverse complement.
AAACGACAAGATGTATGAGTCAGTGACGATGCCACCGCCTCTCTTTCCAGTCTCCTGCTCTCTACACGCGCGCAGCCGCTTCATTCGCCCTTGCATACGTGGCGGCTCACTCGTGCAGCGCCTTGCTCTCCGCCGCTACCACCCTGCTGCTTCGCTGTCGTGCCACCAGCTACGTGCCACTGCGCCGTCTCTCGCCGCTCAGTCTACGTGCGTGAACCGCGACACGGTCAACACTCGCTTCGCAAAGCACCCGGGTCTCCGGTGAGTAGCAATAGGGCGGCATGGACGCGCGCTACAACGCAGTATGCCGTATTTCTAAACTGGTACACCTTGTTGGGCACGTAGCGATAGGAATCTGTATTACCTTGGTCGCCGTGCGCTAGCCAGCATGTCTACGTCGCAGCCGGACCACATCGCACAAGGCGATGATGATGCGCAGTTTGCGCGTCCTAGCCCTGATGCTGCCTACGTGCAGTTTGAGCAGCTAGAGCGCAGTCAGAACGACACGCGTGCTTACCGGCTACTGCGGCTGAACAACCAACTGGAGGTGCTGCTGGTGCATGATCCAGACACGGACAAGGCGAGCGCCGCTCTGGACGTACACGTTGGCAGCATGGCCGATCCCAAGGAGCTCCAAGGTTTGGCGCATTTCTGCGAGCACATGCTCTTCCTGGCACGTCGTCACATCGCGCAGCTACCATGCAGCCGTGCAAATGCTGACATATGTTTCATCGTCTGTCCACCACGACACGCGCCGTATCCAGGGCACGGACAAGTATCCTCAGGAGAACGCCTACAACCAGTATCTGTCTGAACATGGTGGCCGCTCCAACGCCTACACCTCGCAGGAGCACACCAACTACTACTTTGAGGTGGACCATGCGGCGTTCGAGGGCGCCCTGGACCGGTTTGCGCGTTTCTTTATCGCGCCACGCTTCGATGCTAGCTGCACCGAGCGCGAGATGCGTGCGGTCGATTCGGAACACAAGAAGAACATACAGAGCGACGTGTGGCGCTTCTACCAGCTGGAAAAGTCACTGTCGCAACCAGATCACCCATACGCTAAATTCAGCACGGGCAGTCTGGTCACGCTGATGGAGGAACCGCAAAAGGCTGGCATTGATGTGCGCGATGCACTGCTCGACTTTCACAGCCGCCACTATTCGGCCAACCAGATGAAGTTGGTTATCCTGGGTCGTGAGCCGCTAGACCAGCTGACGCGCTGGGCAGTGGACAAGTTCCTGGAAATTCCCAACAAGCAGCTGGCTGACTCACCGGCGCTTCCACATCCGTACGATGCATCCCGCCAGATGGTGCGTTCAAAGTCACGAAAAGATGCGCATGCGTAATGCTAACGCGTATGTTACCTCGCACGCACACATCACCGACAGAGCCAGCTGTTTACGATCCCTATCAAGGACAGTCGTAAACTGGAGATCACCTGGCCATTCCCAGATCAGCTTTCGTACTATCGCGTGCAGCCAAGCAACTATCTGAGCCACTTGATTGGCCACGAAAGCGCCGGCTCCATTCTGTCGGTGCTGAAACAGCGTGGTCTGGCCAACTACCTGTCTGCCGGTAGCTCAGGCGGTGCACGCGGCTTTGACTTTTTCAAGGTGTCCATTGATCTAACCGAGGATGGCCTGGAACGCTACGAGGAGGTCGTGGCCACAGTGTTCCGCTATGTGGAGCTCCTGCGTCGCAGTGGTCCTCAGCAATGGATCTTTGATGAGGTATGCTTTTGCACTGGCCTGTCCTGCGCAAGACCAACTCATTCATATAGTATATCGCTGGTATTAGGTGCGCAACCTCAACGACATGGGATTCCGCTTCAAAGAAAAGTCGCCGCCGTCCTCCTACACCTCCAAGCTGGCGAGCGTGATGCAGCGCCCGTACCCACGAGCATGGGTGCTTTCTGGACCGTACCTGATTCGAGAGTACGATCCTGCGCTGATTGAGCACTGCCTCAGCTATCTGCGACATGACAATGTCAAGTAGGTAGAGGCGTGTAGAACGACGGCGGTACATGCTGCGCTAATATTGACCATAATACTTGTTTCAGCCTGGCACTACGGTCCAAGAAGCTGAGTATCGATGACATGCAAAAGGAGCGCTGGTACGGTACAGAGTATCACGTCAAGCCGCTTTCCAAGCAGTTGGTGGATGTAAGAATGCTATGCTATGACCACCGACGCCATCATATTGCCATGGCATTCAAATTCTCACGTGGCTGAATTGTGTGCGCAGACTTTGGGCGCCATTACTAGCGGCAAGGACACGACGGACGACGGTTTGCACTTGCCCGAGCCCAATGCGTTCATTCCAACCGACTTTACCACCGACAAACGCGAGGTTAAGCAGCCGGCGAAGCGTCCGCAGCTGGTGCTGGACACGCCACTGCTTCGACTGTGGTACAAAAAGGACGACACTTTCTGGGTCCCCAAGGTGTACAGCTGGTTCCTGCTTAAGAGGTAGGCTGTCGGCCTCAAAATGCGAAATGCATTTGCTTCTGCACTGACTGCTATTGGCTTTGCGCTCGTCTCCTAGCCCTGTTGGTTACAACACGCCACGTAGCTCGGTGCTCAATAGGTAGGCTGCTGAGCACTAATTCAGAGCTCAAGTTGCTAATAGCAAGCGCGTGTCCGCGTGGTGTGCTTGGTAGGCTTTACGCAGAGCTGCTGCGCGACTCGCTAAACGAGTATACCTACGACGCAGAGGTCGCCGGTCTAGTGTATGGCTTTGATGTGCAGCAGGAAGGCATATTGGTATGTTTTCCTTAGCAACTGCATCAAACGATGGGGCGCGCCATCTGCTAGTGCGGTGTAATAACGCTTGCGCCACAACCACTAGCTATCTGTTGAAGGCTACAGCCATAAGCTGCCGCTGCTTACGGAGAAGATTGTACAGCGTGTGCGCACACTGGAAATCGATCCGGCTCGCTTTGCACTTATCAAAGAACAGGTGAGTAGGGCGTAGCACCGAATCAGCCTACAGAGCGTGTGTAATAACCAACTCTGTAACGCGACTGCAGCTTCTTCGCGCATACAAAAACTTTGACATGGAGGCGCCACATCAGCACGCCATCTACTACGCCTCCTATTTGATCCAGGAGCGTATGTGGCTCAATGAGGAAAAACTTGAGCAGCTGCAAAGTATGCCTCGCATTCTGCCAGCATGCGGAAATGACACAGTGCTAACAGCGCTGTGCAGCCATCAGTGCCGCTGATCTCCAGCAGTTCTATCCGCAGTTCCTGCAGCAGATGCAGATCGAGGCGGTGGTGCACGGCAACATTACGGAGCAAGTGGGTTGCTGATAGCAAGGAGATGGCCAGCGAGCAGCTCACTAATGTACTTGTATCGCGCCGTGTAGGATGCCGTCCAGCTTGTCCAGACAATGGAGAAGACGTTGCATCCGGCGCCAATGTACGCCACTCAGCATCTCTACTCCCGCTGCATCCTACTTCCGCGACAGGGTACGCATCTATTACAGCACTTGCAGAGAAATAGTGCCGCTGACGCAGTTCAATAGGCGCCAAGTATGTATACCAGCGCGCGGTACCCAATCCAGACAACGTAAACTCTGCCATCGAGTACTACTGCCAGGTACACAGTCGAACAGCCAATCGAGCCTGCAGGTCAGCTATGCTCATCTCTTTGCTTGTTACAATAGGTTGGCGACGTGTCAGACACGCGGGCGCGTGCTCTTCTCAGCCTGCTTGCACAGGTGACGAATGAGCCCTGCTTTGATCAGCTGCGCACCAAAGAGCAGCTGGGCTACTTGGTGTTTAGCGGTGTTCGCAAGCAACCTGGCGTCATGGGCCTGCGCATCATCATCCAGAGCGAGCGCGATCCGATATATCTGGAGAATCGCATTGAGGCATTCCTGATCAAGTTGGATGTAAGCACGCTGGGTGTGGGCAGCGGTGTGCGATCGACTGTCGGTCTCACCCCACAATCTCTGATGCCCAATACTAGACGATTATAAGCAGCATGAGCGAGCAAGAGTTTAAGCGGCATGTGGAGGCATTATGCTCAACCATGCTGGAAAAGTTCAAGAACATGTATGAAGAAGGTCGCCGTTACTGGAGCCATGTGTTTTCAGGATACTACGAGTTTGACCAAGGCAGGTACTAGTGATGCGCCGTGGCGGCAGCACATGATTGCTGACGCCTACCATCTTTGCATGCAGTTGACACGGATGTGGCCCATCTACGCTCGTTTACCAAGCCACAGCTGCTTGCGTTCTATCGCCGCCACGTTGATCCACGCTCGCGCACTCAGCGCAAGCTGTCAGTTCACTTTACGTCGCAAAAGGCGGGCGAAACGGCGCAGTTGCCGGTCATTCCAAGCGAGCCTACCAGTCTCGCCGTAGCCAAGGCTGATTTGGACCATGTTCGCGCCTGCCTGAACCCACTTGGTGTAGAGATTTCAGACGATCGGCTGCGGTTTGCGCTTAGCACGGCTGACTTGGAGACGTCGCTGCGCCACATGCTGATCGACGAGTCGCGCGCAAGCGATGAAGACGCCATTGACGCACTGATGCGCCAGTTTGACCAGGCACTGGCTGTCGACGGCAGCCTCACCGCATGGATGCGTGCGCGCCGCGAGGCCGCCATCAATGAGGGAGACGGTACGCGCCTACCGCCCGACAACCACATCATCCGCGACATACAGCAGTGGAAAGCGGGCATGCAGCTCTCCACCGCGCCCCACCCGCACACTGATGCCACCTCAAAGCTCTAAGAGAATAGCTGTATTTGCTCATCAATGGCTATCTGCGCGGCATTTATGGCTGCAAATAGATAGCAGTGTTACTCTGCAAACAACTTTTCCACTTGCTTCTTGTTGACCTTGCTCATCACATTGCGCGGCAACTCTTCGACAATGCGCAGCAGCGTTGGCAGCTTGTACTGTGCCAGCTCCTGTGATGCGGACTTGCGTAGCTCATCCAGTGTTGGCGGCTGGAACAGTGGCCCGAGTGCACATTAACGGGGATAGGTGTGGCTTAAATCGCCTACGATGACCAAGCAGGTGCACACTTACCGGCAAGCCAGCAGCAGGAACCACCGCTGCGGCCACACGCTGGCCCCACACCTCATCCACTACGCCGACTACTGCGCAGTCGCGCACACGCGGATGCTCCATAATTGCGCGTTCAATTTCCAGTGCGGATAGCTTGTACCCGCCAGACTGCGTGCACCGTTTGTTAGGTCAGCGGTAAAACGACCGTGATACGATGACAGCTTACCTTGATGATGTCCACGCTGGTCCGACCGAGGATCTTGCACCCACCATCCGGCGTCCATTCCGCCGTATCGCCAGTTCGAAACCTTGGGTGCGATGAGCACCTGCCCAATCTGTGCTCTCAAGTATCGTGGCTTACCATCCATCTGTGGTAAATGCCTCTGCAGTTGCATCTGGGCGCTTCCAGTATCTAGCGCAGGCAAAATATAGCACCATTCTAGTACCGATCGATGTGATATCACGTCCAGTGCAGTCGCTTACTCTTTGAACAGCGCTGGTCCGCGCACCTGTACTTCGCCGGCTATTCCCGGTCGACCCCACACATTCTGGCCGTCCTCGGCACACAGCCGCACCTCCACGCTGGGGAAAGGCCAGCCAACGCAGCCCTACATCCGCGATTAGCACGCTACAAACTACCAGCAGAAAAAGACGCACTCGCCATACTCACCAAAACACGCTTTTGCGGATCATCCAGAGACCCACCCACAATCATACCGGTCTCGGTCATGCCGTAGCGCTCCAGTATCGTAGCACCAGTGGCTGCACGCCAGCGCTCTCGGACAGATACCGGCAGCGCACTTGAGCCGGATATCATGGCACGCATATGACTACATGCTGTCCGTGCATCTATATCGCAGCCAGTGTTGTCGAGCATCTCAAGCATGCGCACTACACATCAAGCGTGCAAGCGTTAGTCGCGGCTGCTGCCAGCAGATCAGCACAGCCGCCTGTCTTGGCAAACATACCATACATTGTTGGCACGCCCATAAAAAGTGTCACAGGTGGCTTTTGCTTATCAAGTAGCCGCCGCCATGTCCAGCCAGCATCAAATTTCGGCACAAACTCGACGGTTGCGCCGCTCCAGAGTAGACATGTGAGCGCCTGTGGTCGCGACCGTTAGCTGCACCAGCGTAACCATCACACACGCACAACCCATAACCTGCGTTGACGATTCCCTATGTCGCGATAATCGGTTAGCGCTACCATAACGTGTACGCTCATACTGCATACTTGCATGTACGTGATGTAGCGGAAGAAAGTGCAGTAGTCGATCGCCTTTGCAAATATGCCACGCATCCACAACCGCCTCGATCTGAGCGCGCAGACTTGCGTGCGTGCTAACGACACCCTTGGGCCTGCCTATAGCATCGTCAACTCTAGACTCACTTTAGTCCTCAAACGCCCCGCTCACCTGTAGTGCCACTTGTATAGACAAACATGGCATTGCGCGACTCGTCAAATGGAACTAGCGCGCCCGACTAAACGATCGCATTCGAGTAATCAGCACACGGCGCTGCTACCTGCCAGTGAGCTGTCAATGCTACTTACATCCAGGTTACCACTTTTGTGCCCAGAAACAACGGCCTGCTCGATATCTATCAGTGGTATACTCTTGCTGGATCCTAGCGCAGTTGTCAGGCGTTCGCGCATGGAAGAATGCACCAGTGCAAGCGAGCACTCGGCGTTCTTAACGTGGTACTCGAGTTCTTTGGCGGGATGTGATACGCCTGAACGACGCGCCGTTAGTTGATGATGCGACGCAGTCTCATTGCTGGTGCTGCCTACACAACGGGACAAACACGCCGCCAGCCGCCCAGACAGACCACTGCGCCACAGTATAGATGTATCCGGCTGGGCAGAGCACCGCAACGCGCTGTTGCTCCAGGTCACTGAAATATCCGATGCATAAGCCAACCGCTCACAGCTACGTCGGTTTTGTCAACGCCCACCTCGTTCCCAGGTGGCGTGTTACAGCAAGTACGTCTTTGAGCAAGCTAGCATACGTGCGCGTTGCACCCGTAGCTGTGTCGACTATTGCTGTGGCTGAATGTACGCTGCCGTCATTTCTATCTGCCTGGAGTCCGGCGTGCTCTTTTAAACGCCGGAAAAGCTGGAGGTCTGGCAAAGTCATTCCACCTAACAAGAGGCTTAGCCAGTATCGCGTGCAGGCATTCCGGCTGCCGACACCTACTTTGTGCTGAAAAGCTGCAGCGCAGCTCTACGCGGGTGCAATGAACCCGTAGAGAACGCGTCGTCGCAGAACGTGTGAATAGACGAAACATGATAGACGTCAAAGTGGCCACAAACAGCCTGGCCAGCAACGCGTCAACAAATATCAATCGCCGCTGACACTGCGGCCTCCACGTTAGTCAAAATACGGAATATTGCCCTGCACAGCATGGGCCATTTATGTCGGTCTACGCTGAGCATCAACAAACTACAAAGGCATGAGATGCGCATAGCACATCACTAGCGCAAGACACAATGCACGCAGCGTGAGCTATGAATAAGCGCTAGTGCTGGTGTACACTAAATGGGCGACTGCGCTACGCACCCAATCAAACCTAGAGGCAGCTGGCTACGTAGGAATACAGAGTGGCATACAGTAGCCGACTGGTTTGCAAAGCCCAAGCTAACTTTTGCCGCTTTCCATTCGCTTTTATAACACGGCGTCATCTCTGGCCCACATGCCAGGCGTGTACTCACACCGAGCACCATCTAGTGTTGCTGCGTTATGTGTGAATGTCACCAATCGATCCTAGTATCACCGCTGTTGCGAGCCTGTGTTATGAGGGCGGCACTAACGGTTGCTGCATTAGTGATCCTGGTGACATTGCGGATGGGGCTGCTTGACGGACGTAAAGTGGCATGCCGCGGCAGGCCCAAAGAGATTGATGCAGCGTAGTAAACGGTGCACGAGAATACAATGCGGAGAGAGGAAATAAACCGCGAGAGCAGTTAGTTTTATATTCTGGCCACGCGCAGCGGTGAGACTTGAAAAGTTACGCGACTGCGCGCAGACGGGTGTCGGAGGCAGAAGGTTGCTGCGCTTACATGTAGGCAGTGTACGATCGATTTGGCTCCCAACGGCGACAACGCTGTCAGTGCACGCACAATCTTCGTAGCGTAGTCGAAGCATCGTTTGCAATGTATCACGTGGCGCTATTATGGTGGCCTCATTGCTGCCATAAATAGCTGTGTACGTGTGCTCAAGCGTTCTGTTTTCTTCGCCACCTGTTCTGCCAATTCTCACCAGTCATTGTTGCCTTGCTTTGCTTTGCCAACGCCGTGCCACTCTGCAGTCATTTAAATTGCCATGAATCGTCTATCAGAGGATGTGCTTGACTACATTATTGAGGCTGCCGACGACGACGCACTATTTCTGCTAGCATTTACGTCTCGACAATGGCGTGCTCGTGTGTCATGTCGGCAGCGCCTATGGCGCAAGCGCTTTATGGCGCAGTTTTCACAACAAGATTACAACGAAAAGGAGTGGCTACGCCAGTACACGCGAGCGCGCCATCCTGAGGTATATAGCAACAGTGCTGTCCGCGAGAGGCCAATCTCGTACGGAGATATTCAACTCGACTGGTTTGATGCCTATGGCAAACGCTGCGCTACCGAATATCGCTGGCGTCATGGTCAATACTCGATGCACAGTCTTAGCAAGGTGACAGGCCCTCCTCCATGCGGTACCCGCCTTCAAACTATTGAAACTCAAAATGACACATTGGTTGCATCGCAGTGGCTACTGCCCTCTCAACATCAACCAGTGTGGATTCTGGAAAAACCAAACTATGTTCCTATTTACGAGGACGATCTAGAAGATGAAAGCGAATTTGAAGATACGTATTTTGGTGAAATACTGTGTTCTAACGAACATTTGCTTCTCTTGGCTAAAGGTCAATCCTCGGACAACTGCATGTTAGTCACTTGGCATCTCGATGCGGTTCACAAGATGCCCCAACAAATTGCGATTGGCTTTAATCCATTTTATATGGATGTATATGAAAACTGGGTTTTGGTCAGGTACCGTACTCGACAGAACACCAGAACAGCAACTGCACTGGTATACAATCTTGCCAACAATCATCATTTTTCATGTAACGATGATGAACCAGCTAAAACATGCATTCTAAATGCGGAAACAGGCAGAATATGCTTTGTCTGGGCTGTGAATGAGAGTGGTTTTGGAAACTGGTCAACCATCATCAAAGTGCGGCAGATCACGACTAGCCAAGCGCCAGCGTCGGAACACGAAGCAGAATTGACCATGGCAAATTCTAGCATATGCAACGTACCACTGCGCATTGACAGCAGCAGATTCATCGTGAATAGTCCTCACAAACTCGGCTCTAATTCTACAGTATTGCAAGTTCTAATGCTGGCAGAAGTGACTGAAGATACAACTGGTATAGCATTGAAGGAGAAGTGGACAAAATTGGGAAATTTTGGCGCACTGCAGCCAGTTGTGTCTCACAATCTATTGGCTTCGTATGTAGACCTAAGTGTCATCCTATTGAGCTTGGTAGATGGATCAGAGGTGCACCATGTGCATCTTGATTGCTGGAGAATCAATGGCATGTATCCGATCGCTAGTCGATGGAAAAATATGCTCGAGGATGCAACATGGAAATCTCCAAGGATTTGTGCAGATGTTTTTCGCCCAGACCATTGCTATCCGACCGCTCAACCGTGCACTGTTTATCGGGATCAATATGAATGCGAGGAGTGCGGAGAATATTATGTTTGCAAAAAACATCCCTTGCTTGTCGTCGACTATACGGAAAACATACTCTGGTCGAAGCAGCAGCCCGTTAAAGAACGGCCGGTCATCAAAAATGATGCATAGCTACTGTACCATCAGCGATACATGACCTGTTTACTTACTTGCCGTATGTCTTTATAAACATTTGCTTTGCAAAGCGCGAAAACGTTTAAAAGGCCGCATTGAGGCGGTACATTCAACGCTGTTGTCGGCGCTGGTCATTGGAGCGATCACTCTCCGCCGCCGCGCCCATATATGTCAACTCAACGCTCTGTTACCTCCGCCATTAGTGCGCGCGCGCAGTGGCGTAGCTATAAAAACCTCGCCACCGCACGCCAGCAGAGTAAACACAAGCCCCCCTTCGCATATCTCTTCCGTGCCGCACTCTTGCGCTCCATCTAAGGCAACGCATCTATCTCAGCGGACTGCCTATAGCGTGCAGCCCACGCCTGGCTCCGCAGTTTCCCTGCAGCCTCGTTGAAGTTACTCAACCCTTTCTGCGCTAGTATCTACCCCATCGATGCAGGCTTGCAACCACGCTAAAGCAGAATTCGCATTGCATAGCCGAAAACAAGCGCAAGCAAAGCCAGATCACGCAGGAAGCAGCAGTTTACAAATACTGCACACCAGACTCTGCCGTATTGCTCGACAGCATGTCTGCACAAATAACGCGGGCTGTAAAGCTAGTGAACCAGATGTTTATATGAAAATGCGGCAAACCAGTAAGCAGATCATGCATCGCTAATGATGCGGTGGCTATGCATCATCCTCGGTGGCTAGCTGTTTTGCGATGGGCTGCTGTTTCGACCAAAGTATGTTTTCTGTATAGTCGATAATCTGTAGAGGGTGCTCTTCGCAAACATGATATTTCTCGCACTCATCGCATTCATATCGACCCTGACGAGGATAGCATGACTGAGCAGTTGGGTAATGGCGGTCAGGATAACTTTTTCTAGACAAACACTTGGGCATTTTCATCTCGTACCTTTGGGCATCTTTTCCCATTGACGAACAGATGGATACATGCCACCATCGCGTCAGTACTTATAAATATGCGCCATCTCTCACTCCAAACGAGAGAAGGAGCACGCTTTCCACCGCGAATCTTCACCCCATTACGATAATCACTTGCGTCGGCATCAACTGCCCCATCGTCATCGTAACTACGTGCTACGACAGCATCTTCGTCTCAACACACAAGTGCTCCAGCGACACTATCGTCCATCATCATTCCGCTCACCAGCTAACACCTTAATCGCCGACACGCTTCATCTATCACCATCATCGACTAGTCAATACGTCTCGGACCCTTCCCTCACGTTACCTCCTCACACAGGAGTAACATTGCGGGCAATACTGTTGCTGAAGAAAGGACTATTTTTTTGGTTACTGGGGAGTATCCCACTGACGTTTTATTAAGTGTCGGTGGACTCGTGAGCGTAAAGCGCTCCCAGCCTGACTAGCGGTTCGCTGACTAGCATGTCGCAAACACCAGTACGCACTGCCACCAAGAAATGACCAAATTTTTAGAAAATATGCCCATTTTTAGTTTTGACAATTCTCATATTTCTCGCGACTAGCCTTATATGGCCGTGTAGCTCAGTGGATAGAGCGTCGGTTTCCGGAGCCGAAAGTCGCAGGTTCGACCCCTGTCTCGGTCGTTTTTGCCCCTCGGGCATTGTCTTTTGCCGCATAGGTTACAGCTGTAGCCTCATGTCATGTGCGGAGCACCGAAATACAAATACGCCCCATCCTAAAGCGCTGTCGCCTAGGTATCGGTTGCTCACCTTTTGCTAGTCTTACCGTGCAATTGCGAATTGCAGTCACTTTACCATTTAGTTTGCCATGGCCACGCAGCCACTCTTTATTCCTGTAGGCAGTCGTAGCGCACACAGCTCGCTCGACGGCCTAGCGGAGCTGATTAAGCGCGTGAGTGGTAAAAGGGCGGTGGGCAGGTAAACCTAAACTGACGACCGTGCTTGCAGCTGGACTGGCGCCACCCACTCTTGGCTGGCCTGCTGGCCGCCCACTGCAGTATGTTTGTCGCGCTCTTGCTCTGTCGTCGTTGGCCAACGGGTTTGTTTGCCGTGTTTCTTTGTGCACGTACGCAATCTGCGCTGTGCGGCTTTGGTAGTCTGCACGCCAAAAGTTTTGACGTCATTGTTGCGTGTATTGTCACCATATAGTTAGCATGGCGCTGGCGACAGAGCGCATCAACGAACTGGGTATGCGTGGCATACCGACACTGGGCATACCTCGTGTATGGGGTGTCCAGCGCGACGGCTTGCTGACCGCAGCTGTCTATGCTGGACCCTTGCTGTTGAATGCCTGTGGAGCACTGGTATGTGCCAGCATTGGTATGATGCAAACAGGTCTGACGCGCCTCGTTACAGACGATGCTGCTTGGCCATATGCTTGGTGAGCTTATCCGCCTAAAGCAAATACGGCGTGCCCGCCGATAAGAGGCTCGACATGCTATGGATATGGCGGAGCGTAGTACCGCGTGTGCACACGGCGTACGCAAAAGGACCTTGTAAGAACGTCGATTTACCTGGAAATGCTAGACGCTCTACCAGCGCGCATACTCTGCATATCCATTTCAGACACGCTGATATCGTCGCCTTAGCTACACCGGCTCAAGTGGCTGTTTGTGTCAACAAACGTAAATGATCGGTAGTCTGATGGATAGCTATTGGATGGCGGATGGTGTCATGTTGCTCGATGTACAACTTGGGCGTGCGCATGCAACAAGAGCACACACTATCGTATGATTCGGAAGACTCTGATAGGCCCGGCAAAATTTTATTATCATTATTCGCCATCATACCGGTGCTGGATTGTGCTTTTGCTCCGTTCATGCTCAAGAAACTGCAGGCAAATCTGTTTTGGCAAATGGCAGGTGCATCCTTGTTATACGCGACATGAGCGCAACTGCTCTATTGACTTTAGCAATCGCAGTCTTTTGGAGATAACAGTGGGCACCAGATTCCGGTAAGGTGTAGCTGTAGTTGTTTTAACGCGCTGCGGCTTGCGTTGACTCATTAAACATTACAGCTGTGTTACGTATAGCAGCACGATTAGGCTGCGTTAAATCGCCTCCTTGCGTGCTAGTATTGAATCCCAGCGTTATTTCGTCAGCAGACAGCCACCATCCTATCATCACCCAGATTCGACGTGGTTAATATCCTGTTCTAGCTAAGGGTGCCCCTTGCATTGGTTACTACATCAGATCTGCATTGTAGGCCAATGTGGCGGTGCCAGGAGTAATGCTTGTAATTGTTTATCCAACAACTCAGCGTGGAGTCTTTTGGACTGTACAAATACCCAATGTTACCCAAAGAAAAAAGCGTTTGTAAGGGCCTAGTCGCCAGATTTCCGTTGCAGTGATCGTGTATGCTATCATCTGCAGCGACACTGGTGCTCTACCAAAACTGTGCATGCACGCACGATCTAGGCCGCGCAAAAGAGGCACCTATGCACCCGTGTGTACTTTGCACGCTTGAACAGCACTCACCCCTTTCCTATTACTTTCCCTGGCGACCAGGATAAGTATCTGCGCGCACCCTGTCTGTTTGACACAGTGGAGTTGTTAGTTGACACACAGTTTGTTTGGTCATCTTGGACTACTGTATCGTAGATCACGAGTGCTATTAGGGTGCTGGGGCACAATCGCCAGCTTGGTCGGCCATCGGTGGTATTTAGCGCCGCACTTGTGCTTTTTTATTTTCAGTGCATTTTATTCTCTCTCTCTCTCTTTCTGCTGTTGTATCGAACGTCGTGTCCACAATTCCATAGAGATCAGCGCAAATTTAACGGTCATCTGTCGTGCAAAAAGGCGCACCATCTGATAGTTGCCTGTAATTTCAGACAGCGTTTTGTCGGCATTGGCAGTTGTTCAGCAGCATGCAGTATGCTTTTGTCTTTTTCCTTTTATTAGCCGTTATTCCGGTAGTGATAGTAGTGGCGACATATTCGCCTGTAAATGGCCCTCTGCCGACGGAGAGCGGCAAACCCGAGGTGCTGCTGGCAAATGCCACCGCACAGCCGCCCGATGAACGCTTTCAGCAGCCCTGGATCAAGATTGTTGGCGGCAAGGTTGCCAGTCTAGCTCAGTTTCCCTTTGCCGCTGCACTCTTCTTTCCATCCGGGAAACAGGCGTGTAGCGCGTCGATCATTTCGAAGCGCCATCTGTTGACAGCGGCGCACTGTGTGGTAAAAAAATCGCGTTTGCGTGGCCACCACAAAAAGAGTGGCGTTGTCCTGCTCAGCAGCAACGATACGCAGCCCGCAGGCATGGAAGTGGACGGCATGGACGATGACGAGTCACATGCGCACACGTTCATTCGCGTAAATGACGATGGGGTACACTCGCGCCAGAACATGCAGCGGCGACAAAGAAAGAAACTGCGCTGGGCGCCTGTCTCTACGGCAGACCGTGTTGTTCAAGTCGGATCTCCTTCGACAACACTTCGCAATCCACTTGAAATCCGTCGATTCCATGTGCATCCCGATTTTGCGCGTCGTGGAAAGATACACGATGCTGCTATAGTGGAACTGAAAAAAGAGCTTGTGTTTTCGGAGACCGTACAGCCTATTCGCTTGCTTAGACGGCGCTTGGTTGCCGGTGAAATGCCGACAGCAGTGGGGTTTGGTCGTGACGCTTTAGGGACCACGTCACCGCTGCTGCAGTACCTGAAGATGCTGGTGCCGCAGGATGATGTATGCGCTGCCGGCGCTCACGGAAGACCATGGAAAACTGATCTTGTTTGTGCGACGGCGTTCAAGCCGAGTACCGGCACATGCATCGGTGATAGCGGAGGCCCAGCGGTGATGCGCTCAACAAGCAAGAGTGCGCTACAGCACGGTTGGTTGCAGGT
>KZ992791.1:0-16310 GCA_003614735.1 Thamnocephalis sphaerospora | reverse complement strand
GTAGAGGCTGGCGCTGAGTCCAAGGCGCCATATGAGGGTGAGCGGATTACGACGGCGCGCGCGACGACGTGAAGCTGTGGCGTCCGGATTCTCGCTGTCATAGCCTGCACGGAATTCCATCTCGTCCTCGGTGATGTCGCCGTATACCGATGGCACAAGGGAAGGACGAACGGTGCCGCGCTCCAGTGCGGCCCACTCGCTGCGCATCTCGTCCGTCACACTGTTGCTCCAGCGATCGCCAGTGACGCGCTCCACATAGCGGCCAAATGGCCAGAACAAATACCAGCTTAGGCCGCGCAGCACCATTGCATACGAGCGGCCACCAGGTGTAAAGTACAGCGGCACTGAGATCAGCAGGATAATCAACGACATCCACCAGCCGGCCAACAGCATCCAGAGAACATTGTCCACACTGATGTAGAGCTGCGCCGATGGTACCGAGTGCACAGCCGACTCTGCTGCACGCTGCACCGAGCGGTCCTTTTTGTAGAGCGCCGGCTTCCACAGCGGTAGACCAAACGGATGCGAGCTGTTGATGGCCTGGTAAATAGCGATGATGAGACATTAGCCATGGCAAAGCATGGCAGACACACGTGCATATAGATGGTCGGAATACCTACATCCTGGCGATCCTTGAGCGTCATTTCGTGGTCGCTGAGCATATCGTAATCATCATCTTCATCTTGCGGTCGTACAGTGCTAGCGCCCGGGTCACCATCGGCGGTGGCGGCAGTGCGCGAACGCCGGAGCCGGGCGCGGCGACGACGAAGCCGCCGACGGCGGTGACGACGGCGAGCACGGCGACGCTCCTCCTCGTCGCTATAGTCATCAGTATCGGAAGTGGAGCCGCTTCCCAGAACATCGTCGTCTCCGTTGAGCTCATCTTCGTCAAACGTGCCAAACCCGCTCTCGCGCTCGCTGTCGGCATAAGCCGAGGCAGACGTACGCCTGGAGTGGGGAGGACGTGTGCGACTGTTTGTCAAATGCCGCGGCGATGTTACGCTGACTCCTGCGGGCGTCGTATCGCGCCGACTTCCATTAGCGGGCGAGTGCGCAAAGTAGTCACGCGCATCAGAGGACACTGGCGGAGTTGCCACATCAAGGCTTCGCACATCTGGCGTCTCCCGTTGCGGCGACATCACGAGTCGCGACTGACGGTGGTCTGCGAATGTGCTAGGACTAGGCAGCGCCGGTCGCTTGCCTGCCATCACGCTGCTTGCCTGGCCGGCTGGCACAGCACCGGTGTCTGCAAGTGCTGCAGCTGTAATAGTACCAGTAGAATCACGCGCTGCAGGCCGCGAACTGCGCACACTCGCACGCACACCAGTCGCTGGATCTTCGTGCACAACAGTACCCGTTGAGCCGTCGGACAGCGACGAGTCTGGTCGGTCCAGGTCCGAGCCGGCGGTAGCTGCAGTCGTTTCGGCGAGAATACTGCCCGGGTCGCGGCTTGCCACGGTGGACGGTGCCGTGTTATCGGCGTTGCTGCCGTCAAAGTTAACAAAGGAGAGGTGCTGCATATGCGGGCTGGTCGTAAGCGCAGTAATGTCGGCTACACCGCCGTTACCATGATCTACACTGGTAGTGTCTCCCGCCGTGCCTACAGTGGCAGCCGTCGTGTCAAAGTCGCTCGAGCGAGTCGAACCATAGTCGGCAGCATCGCTGTCCGCAGCTGGCGGTGTCGCCTGGCCGGTCGGCATCTCCGAGGAGGGCGGATTGTCGTCGTGACCTAACGTTTGGTCGCCGGCCGCAGTGTAGAAGGTGTTGAGCGTGGACGCCGACGAAGCGCGTTGCGGGTCAAACGGCTGTTCGTAAGGCCCACCACTCGGCATCACCAGACTGCTACCAACGCCAGAGCAAGCAGATGTAGGTGCAGTCGCAGTCGCGGCAGAGTAGAGACAGCAGCTGAATACGCTCGCCGCTACAATATGAACAAGACGGCCGGTGAACGAGAAGAGACAAAGCGCTGGTCAATGGCAAATGTCCGTAGAGCAATGCACGGCGAACGTCAAACGGTAGGCGGCAGAATAGGAGATCGCGAGAAAGGACAGGGTAGTTACGGGTATGGTGGTACGATACAAAGTAAACGGAAAGAGGCGAGTCTTGGTGGATGCCGGCGCGATAAATATTGTCAAAGCTGCTCTTTCATGCCGCTGACAGGGGTGACACATGCGCATCCACTCGGATGGCGAGTTTGGATGAAGCTCGGCCCAGCTGACCATCACTTGACTCCACCAATGGCATGACGTCACTCACAATAGTCATGGTAATGGGCGCAAATCTTCATTCGCAAGGCAGGATACCGAGGAGATGGGTGCAAAAGATACCGCAGCCCCAAAGAAGATGGAGAGGCGAGAGAGACGAGATGCGAGTGGAGGGGATGAACGGATGGACAGCGCTGCGTAAACTAGCGGGGCTGCAGTGGACGAAACACTGGACGCAATTGTGCCCAGTGCACAAAGGGCTGACAAACTGCGCCCGCGCCTAGGCAGTGGCGTGCTCGGCGGCATCGCCCTCCTCCTCTTCTTCTTCTTCTTCCTCGCCGTAAACGTCATTCACCTCGCCATCGGCATCGCCATCGGCATCGGCATCGGCGTACGATGCGTCCTGCGCCTCCTCATTCGGGCAGTTACGCGCAATGTGGCCTGGTTCATTGCAGCGGTAGCAGATCTTTGCCGGGCGGTCGTTGACCGGCGCATTCTGGCAGTCACGCGAAATGTGGCCAATCTCGTTGCAGTTGTAACACTTGATGCCGCCTGCTTGGCACTCGCGAGCCTACAAAACGGAAGCAGCCTGTTAATCATCGCGCCAAGTGACGTGTCCAGGTTCCACACGCACCAAATGGCCAAATTGGCCGCAGCTATAACACTTGGCGCCCGCCTCGCAGTTGCGCGCCATGTGGCCGCCACGGCCACACAGGTAACACTTTTGGTCACCGGCCCTGCAGTCGCGCGCATAGTGATTGATGCCGCCGCACTTGTAGCATACTACCTCGCTACCGTAGCTGCGCTGGCTGCCGTAGCTGCGCTGGTTACCGTAGCTGCGCCGACCGCCATAGCCCTGCGAGCCGCTGTTGTAGCCGCGCTGACTCTCGGCATTGCAGTTGCGCGCGATGTGGCCCTGTCATGGCGCCACCGGTTCACTGGTTAGCGGCTGTCACGCCAATACAAGCGCTTCATGAGCAAACGCACCGAACGGCCGCAGTTGTAGCAGGTGGCGGTGCTGCTGCTGCGGCTAGCTCCGCTGGGGCAGTCAGCCTGCAGGTGGCCGACTGAGCACGGTGCGCGTGTCAAATGCAGAGCGACGACGTCATCAGCTGATAGGCGTACGGTGTGTCGCGTGCCTCACTCACCCTCGCCGCATGCGTAGCACTGCTTTGCGCCATCGGTACGCGGCTCGGGGCAGTCGTTGGACTCGTGCCCTGGCTGCTTGCAGTTGTAGCAAAGACGCTCCGGCTGCTCGCAGGCCTCTGCAAAATGGCCGACTACAGAGTAAAGGCAACGCAAGGCCAAAGGCCAGAGACACGGTAAGCCTAGCGCCCAAGTATGCGCCGACCATGTCCAGCTGTCTGCTCAGTCACCGCACCCACCGTTGCCGCACTTGAAGCAGCTCTTGCGAGAGCGCACCATGCTGCCATAGATGTTTGTCAACGGCAAGCGCATGCCGATCGCTGGTCAGATCGTGTCCATCGTGCAGAGTGAACCACAAACACTGCAGCCACGGGCGATCGCCGTGCAAAGTAGCAGTCTAGTGAGCGCGCGCACAGCGCCTCCACGCTCACCTGTAAACTGAGATGGAATCAACGGCGAAGCGCGAGCGCACCTATATATGGCACGAAAGAAGGGCGATAGTGGGTCTCCGTAATGCAAACAGCGACACCGACGGCAACACCCCACAGTAAACCCACGGCACCCTCACACACACAGCGACGAGAAGGACGTGGCAGTCTGCAGGTGCTTAAGCTGAGCAGAAGACAAAAGCTAAACGCGCCTCAGCGTGCGTATGTGTACGTGCGTGTGCTGGAGAGAAGGCGACGGAAAGAGTAACACCAACCAGTGTTGGACCGCACACATCAGCGTCACAACATAATGCGCCACAGCGAGCATCACAGCTCACCCCTGGCGGCCCGCCAGCTACCAGCCCACCTGCAGCGACTATGGCCATTAAACCGCACTAGCATCGGCGGTAGCCACGCCGTCTGCCGCACGCTACGTCACACCTATTAAACGCATCGCTTATTCTGCGTCCGCCCTGTCTACAAACACCAGGCCTGAATCCTCGTGCAGCGGCAGGGGTGGGGCCCTTGTACATGCGACGTATGGCTCATCGTTTTCGCAGTTGTGACCGCCCACACAGGCTGGCTGCAGCAGCGTCCGTTTGTTTACACCTGCGGGTGTGAGCGCGTGTACAATGTGTACGTGAGCGCCCCACCACCATCACTGTCTTGCAAGAACGCCTCTCTCTTGCTCAATCTTTGTCTACACCGGCGTCTGCCGCCTCTCGGTTGTCACCGCGTACCGCGTCCTGCTGCGCGCCGACCCTGTCCTCTTGCTACACCGACTAGTCTGATACAACCTTTCGTAGCTCGTCCGTGGTGCACACAACTGACTGTGCGCACACAGCTCACCACCGCCAGTGTCATTACCACCAGCAAGGCTATATAGCTCAAGATCGTGCGCGCACACTGCTAGAGCGCTGCAAACCGCACATCCTACCGGCTGCCCTCTACCACCTGTTCTCGCTGGGCCTGTTTGCAACGTGGACGTCGCCCCCTTGTTTCGGGAGGATTGCTTGCGTAGAGGCTACCGCGCGTACTGGACCAACACCAGTTACGCATGGAGGCATCTACGCCACACGATACAGACGCCAACATTTTCTCGGCTATCGCTGCGACCGGTGCTACGGACATCGATGCAAGCGCCACCGGCAAGTATAGCAACCCGCTGGCGCTGACCGACGCTCATGGGCGCGCCCATGCTAACGGCAACCTATTGTTCAATCCACAGACCAAATGACCGGCATGGAGACGTCGTCGAGTACGGAGAGCGGAGGACCGGATGTCAGCGTGGAGGAATCCGCCCAGTTTCGCTCGTTTGTCTATGCGCCATGCGCTAAAACCAGTGGTGCTGCACCTGTTGAGGCGGCTGGTGCTCAGTGTTTTTCTGGAGAACAAAGCGATGCAACCCGCGACATTTTTGCGCAGGTAACAGATCAGGTGAGAGATTGGTTAGCAGTAGCATAAATGACAGTCAGTACCTCATCGCTGACCCCCCACTGTTGCGAATCGCAATCTGGCGCGGCGTATCGTTATCACCGACAGCTCACACGCTGGGGGAGCGATGTGCATTGGCGCCTGGACTTGCTGCGACTACCGGAGGCAAAAGATGCCGATGCCAAAGGTACCGGGCCGGCGAAAAGGTTTGCGCACCCGACATCATGGCTGATTACGCTACCCTTTGCATGGGCACTCTGTGGCACCGTCCGTCAGCCGAAACGCTAAAGGTACGCAGCTGCATCATGCCACATGTGCGCGTATCCTGGCTATTGCCTAGAGACGGTGTGATGATTTGTTGTTGACCAGCTTCAACGACTCTGACAACTTATGTGTTTGCTATAGATTGCTCAGCTGTCGCCCGATAAAGTACAGACACTTGCTGATGAACAGGCGAAGCAAATGGTGAGCATAATTATATTTGGACAACATATGCAGGTCACTTGCTCCAGAGCATGCGACGGCTGATTAGCGTAAATGTCCACGCCTTCCCTGCAGCTTCAAGAAGCAGTTCAGCGAGTTAGACAACTGGAAACTACGATAGCTGAACAGCGCAAAGAGCTGATTCGCCAGGTATGCTAAAGACTGGACATGCAAGCGGTACACGGCTGTGGTCAGATTAACGCTGACATGGGCGGTATTCCAGCATCGCGACGCGGATCAGATTGTGATCATGAGGAGTGCCGAACAGGCAGAACAATGGCGACAGCATTACGCGGCGCGGGTACGTGGGCTCAATGATCATCGCACTATGGATAGTGCAGCCATTCTTACATATATGCGGATGGATATAGGATCAAGAAGCATCGTTACAGCATGCGGTGGAGTTGGAACTGAAATCGCAAGAGGTTCGCGCGTTGATACGTCGCGTAGACACGCTACAGGCCAATATGCGCAAAAGCTTTGAAGGAGACGCGCCCGCCATGGAACAGGTAGGTATACGGAGTTGATCAATGTTATTTAGCATGCTGATCAACTGCTCACACGCGCAATTTACTCTGATCAGCTAAAGAACATTGAAGCTGCTGCTGTTGAGGGACGCAAGCTGCACCAAAAGGAAATGCGGGCACTGCGACGAAAAGTGGGTACCGCAATACAGTAGCAGGCCACGGTATGCTAATGTACTGTGGCATGTCAGCTGCGCACCTCTGAAGGAAAGGTGTTTCAGCTGCAGATCCAGGTGGCACAGCTACAAGAGCAGCTTTATGTGCGCCAAGATGCCGGAAGTATGTCAGCAACCCTGTACTCCGTACGTAGGCGACGCGCTGATCGGTGGAACGATTATTGACGCGAATCTATGTGTACATGCACGCAGATGCCGCCAACCTTTGGTGCCCCTATTACCACCGAAACTAGAAAAAAATCATCGCTAACGTCCTCACCATCGGCACCAGAACCAAGGGCGACTTCTACTACTAGAGCCTCATCAAGTACATCTGCAGCAGCCGGTGCGGCATCAGCACCACCATCAGCGCTGGATAATCTGGCATCGGTGGCAGAACGGCTTATGTCATCGGACCAGGTCGATCCAGACGCTATCGAGGCGGAAATGGCCGCCCAGTTTGCGTCAGATACAAAGCCTACCAAGCCAGCGGCCAGTGGCGTGGCAAGACTGACGCGGGCGGCAACAATACCGCTATCCTACGAGGTTGGAGAGGGTGGCGCCGGTAAAGAGAACAGATGGGGCAGTAGAGAAAGGCGGCGGACAGCAAGCAATGCTGGCGATGCCAGCAGTCACGATAGGGACGTGGAGGCTGGCGACGACAACGACGACGATGACGACGACACGGGCATGTCCACAGATAGCGAGGATGGCCTTCCACCACCGGGAGCTATTGCGCCAGGCGCTGCAAGTCGTTCCACGTTTGAGGTAAGCCATTAACCTGCATCTGCGTGTTTATGCTGTCTTGTGCTGATGTAGGCGGGCGAACGACAGGCAGCCGAACAGTCTCGCTTTACACCACCCAGTATGCCCCAACTTGTAGGCCAGCTGTCGGCACCGATGTCAGGACCCCTGGTTGGATCGGTGGTACATGGTGCGCACACACCGCGCGGCTCGTCAGACATGCTAGCGTTTGCGCGCAAGTCCCTCTCACGTCCGATCATCCGACCTGCTGCCATCAGCGGCCCGCCACCGCCGCCACCGCTTTCATTTGGATATGCAGCCGTCGTGCCTGGTGCTGGCGGTGCCTACAGCGCTGCATCACACTCTTCTGTCGCACTCAACGTACTGGCAAGGCCACGCGTAACCCACACTCGCTGGACCGAGGCCGAAGACGAACTACTTCGACGTGCAGTCATGGAGCATGGCGAACATGGTGCCTCTTGGGATGCCATTGCATCGTGTGTGCCCAGCCGCGGATCGTCGCAATGCCGCCACCGATGGTTTCGGATACGTACCGGTTCGGCTGATGCGGCAGAGCGCGCACACGCAAAGCTGGATCGGTCCAACTCGCTGGGAAGTGGCGGCAACCGATCATCACGCGCTGCAACGGCTCGTCGCACGTTCAGTTTGGACTCGATGGGACAGCGACGGTCCCTGGGCGAGCCAGCGCCATCTTCGGCGCGCGCAACTGCCGTGGCCAGCGAGCGTCCGGTTGCAATCGTCGAAGAAACGGCGGAAACAGAGACGGCCACGAGCGAGGAAAGTATTACGCCTACACACGACTCGCTGACATCGGACCAGTCATCAGTCACACAGCCGCCACCCGCCAGCCAACACCATGGGCCCACGATGAAGCGTCCCAAGCTGACGGAGCAACCACCCGCAGCAAAGATGGACTTGGACGAGCGCGGCGAAAACCGGTCATTATCAAGTGGCGCTGATGCTCGTGCACACCACACCACCGATTAGATGTACGAGCACAGCTTTGGCTGCACTGCTCATCGCCGTTTCCAAGTTGTCATTCGCGTTTTTGCTGTATGTACCTGTATGGCGTGCGCAACCCCATCGCCACACTGTGCTTGCGGTACTTGTACCATTTTACGTATCCTCTTTGGTCGTCGGATAGATTCACCTTTGGCGGCCACTTTTACCGCACGCTCCAGCGCGGCAAAACCATAGCCCTTCTGATATTACATTGCCACCACTAAAGCACACCCTTCGTTCAGAGTAATCACACAAATGTCAGTATAGGTTAAGCACATTTATTAGTAGTCTACGCAAGACTGGACCGGCAAGCCAGCAACGCTTAGGCGACCGAGTTGATGGCCTGACCAACAGCCGTCAGGTCATTGAGCAGCGTCATGTGGTCGTTGGCGGTGTAGAAGATGGTGTGCGGGATGCCAGTCGGCGGGCGGACGCTCTGCAGACTGATCAGACCATCACCGGGCACGTTGATGGCGTTGGCATAGTTCACGTTCAGGGAACCATCCGCGGCGAACGTGGCCGGGTAGCGGTACACGGTGGGGATCTGGTTGCCAGCCAAAATGGCGATCTTCGGGTACGGGAAGAAGGGACGCGCATACATCTGGAACTTGATCAGAGCAGCCTTGGACACGGCGTAGATCATGTAGGCGACACGCTCCTGGTAGGTGCCGATGGCCGAGGTGGCGGTGGACTTGAGCGGAGCCGCCAGCTTGTGCACCCACCAGTTGATCGGGTTGAAGTAGTCGATGATCAGCTCACTGCCGTCAGCGCGCACCAGGCCGGTGCCATCGAAGGGGAAGAAGCAGAAGCTGGAGCGCAGCAGGAAGTGGGTGTCGGCAGAGAACACCTCAGTGTTGGTGCCCACCGGAGCGCCCTCCAGCTTGTCGTGCAGCGCAGTGATGGAGCCGTTGAACGGAGGACCGGCCATGACGACGCTGCCAATCAGATGCGGCGCCTGGTGGATAGCGGCCATGGTGATAACACCGCCCATCGAGTGGCTGATGACAGACATCTTCTTCTTACCGTTGCCGTTGTAGATGTTATTCAGATATGCAACAAACTTTTGCGTAGTGTCGACGTTGTCGCGGCGAAAGTCATAGTCGAACAGGTGCACGCGGAAGCGCCCGGCAGACGCCTGAGCAGCCTGCTGGATCGCGTTCAGGAAAGGCGTGTAGTAAGCCAGGAACGACGAGCTCTCGAGGTAACCGCTGTTCTTGACCGGGTGGTAGTCGTCGTCGCGGTTGTTAATCGGCAGGTGCATAGGCGGGTGCACCTGGTTGTTGACGACCTCCTCGGTGAGCCAGTAGACCTCGTTGTTCTTGGTGGTGTCGACCAGCTTGGAGCCGCCCCAGCCGTGGATGACGACGACATCGCCGGTAAGCTTGTCAAAGGTACCAGCGGTCGCCTGCGCGTGCGTGATATCGGACACGACGGCCAGAACTGCGGTCGCCACGACAGCGACAGTGCTCAAGAAACGCATTGTATAGACAAGTCAGAGATAGGATGTAGTAGTGAAGGGGAAGAAAATTAAAGGCACAAAGGACTGTGTCGAACAAGACGCTGCTGTGCACACCGCACACTTCATATACGATACTGCACCAGTGACAGTTCACCGGCCTTGACGCCACACCTTCGTAATTGGTGCGAACGTATCTGGCCGCGACGTCCCTCGAGGCTGTATGTGGCATGAATGGTGCTATTGCACGAATCAGCGCTCCTGGATGACGTCAACATACGCTTAACGTGCCTGCATCGACTAAAGAAGCAATATGGCTAGTCTTGCGGCTACTACTCGTGCCACCATGTGGGTGAACAAAGCCTGGACATCCCATGTAGGGTCAGCGCATGGTGCATAGGCTCCGGTCGTTTCTCAAGCTCTGCCGGCGTATGCCACGCGTTACACCATTGACATATTCTTGGATCGGCAGCAGAGCAAGCCGCATCTTTTTATATCGAAAAGGGCACAATAGGGCTCGAAACGGTGGTAAAAAAAAGCGAGCAAACCGTGCATAAGGACGCGACCAATCGCTCCATACTACCGCGGCATTTTGGAATAGCCACTTTGGCTTGGATCCTCCGGCGTCACGACAATATCCGGCGCGGTAGCGATGGCGTCTATGCCGCCGCCGACAGACTTTCCAAAGTCGAAGCGTTGAAAATTCGTTTTGGGCCGGGTGCTCTGCTGCAACGCCACACGCACGCCTTCGTGTTGCCGAATAAGCAACGTGGAAGTGATGACCCCTATGGATGCACAACCACATGCAGAGATAGTTAGCACGCGAGCGTTTTTGGATGGCCGCCGCAGCAGCTATCGTGTCAACCTACAGTCCACAAGGAAGAACATGTCGCTAAAGTCGTTGGCGAGCTTGGCTGCAGCGATTAACGCGCAGGCAAAATTGGACAGGATAACGCAGAACATGTAGATCATGCCGTCCCGAGACAGGTATGCCCACGTATCCGAGCCAAACACACGGTGCTGGCGAATAACGACCACAAGAAAGGCCACGGAAAGAACCAAATTGATTGGCATGTCAATGCCAAACTTCAGCCAAGGGTAGTAGTTTGGATAGTGAAAAACGCAGCCAGCGTGTGGTACCACCATCGTTGGACTAAGTGCCCACACGATGTACGTAGTGACCGGCTGCGGTAGAATGAGTAGTGCACCAATCAGCAGCAAGCGGTTGTCCTTCTTGTGGGCCAGCCACGCTTTCTGCAGTAGCACCACACTCACACAGATGTTGGATATAGGCAGCGAAATATTGCTGAACCAGACTGCGGCACGGCAGGAGGATGTGGTGGGCAGAGCAAATGCGAGGCCAATGATGCCAAAAATCACGCCCGCGCCTGCTTGAACGGCGCAGCACCAGCTGGGGAGGTTGTGTGGCGATCTGATCAACATGCGCATCGTGCGGTAAAAGTTGCGTACAAATATCGCAAAGATCATGCTATTCATACACAGCTGGAGAGCGATGCCATAAAAGCGGATTCGAGTCTCTACTGGGTCATCGAGGTCGGAGACGAGAAACTCGAAGCCGTTTCTATCACCCGACCGGTGCATTTTGATGCCCGCCCAGTAGTATACTTCTTCCGTGTCGTCCATGGTTGCCGACTTTTACAACGCCGAAACTCTAGACTAGGCAATGGTGTGTGGCGGATAAGGCACAGACGCTTGCCGTCAAGGAAGCTGCAGCCGTCGGTGGCTACTGAGGGCTGATCACGACGTACAAACAAGCACTGAAATTAAGCGACTGCTAGGGCACTGAGACTGCACAAAAGGTGTCGGATGCCACGCATGCATACAGTATACGCGCTTGTGGGTGGTAAACTAGGGACAATCGGGGATGACGCGCGCTGAAAGACCGACTATGCAGTATTTTATTTTATGTCTAGGCGATCACGCAGCAACAAAAGGCCGGGCCTAGCCCAAGATACTATTTCATGTTTAGTATAGTAAGCTTGCAGCACCAATCAGGCGGTGTACAACTACACGACTACAGATGGCGCAGGCAGCATAAATGCCGGACTTGCCGGCACATTCGCCGGACATAATTCCGGGTACCTGAACCAAGACATAAACACGAGAAAAGGTGTAACTTGGGCATTTCCCACGTGTTACCCTGGATGAAGCGCACCTGTTGGCGGAGGTAGGCGCTGCGGACAGCCTACCCTGTCAAATGCAAACTACCGCCAACGCACTGATGCACCTGGCCCAAGTAGGCAGCGACAAGCGCCCGACCCAAGCGCAGCCCAACGGATAGGCGCTTAAAACTCCGCCGCCTACTTTGCGCAACGAATGAAGACGTAAAATAGCGCAGCACGCACATCCCTGCTGAAAACAGCACAGCCGCTCCCAGTAACATGCATGTGACGGACACGCGGTGGCAATGCCCATACCGCCACCAATGCGCCAACACACTGTCCACGCAGGCAATCGTGCGGCTGCAGCGGCCATTTCGATTACCTGCCGTGCCTACCAAAGGGTGGTGCATAAGCACACCACCCTTCAGCGCACACACCCGTTGCGCCTGACGTAGGCCAATCATCAGCAGGCCTATGCCGGCAGCTACACAGGGATGCTTCGGCCCATTTCGGCAGCTGTTTCGTGCATGCTGGCGAGCACCAGCGCATCGTCACCTGGCCTGTCCGTCTGCTCGCCGCTTGTTCACCGTCCATCCCCTTGTTCGCTAGCCGTCGCCCGCCATACCTCTGCTCATCCATCCATCAGCCTGCCTATCCGTTTCGCCCCACCTTCTGTGCTTCTCCCTCCACAACAACATGTCCAATAGCACCCGCGCCGACAATGTCTACATGGCCAAGCTCGCCGAGCAGGCTGAGCGTTACGACGGTAGGTGATGAAGAATGCGCACGGGACATGCATAGATGATGGCGGCGACAGCAACAGCGGTCGCGAATCTCGGTAGAGTACGCGCAGAGCCGGACGGGCCGGCCGAGCGACGCTGCTGCCGCCTTGGGCGCATAGGCGACAGCCCGTCATCTCCTCGCTCCGGACTATAGTCACGCTTGCGCAGGCGTCTGCTCGCGTCTACATGCTCACACGGCCTGTCCACCCGCAGAGATGGTAACCAGCATGAAGCTGGTCGCCCAGAGCAACGAGGACCTGATTGTCGAAGAGCGCAACCTGCTGTCTGTGGCATACAAGAACGTCATCGGCGCACGCCGCGCTAGCTGGCGCATCATCTCGTCCATCGAGTACAAGGAGGAGGCCAAGAACAACGATGCCCACGTGCAGCTGATCAAGGAGTACCGCCGCAAGGTGGAGCTGGAGCTGAAGGATATCTGCGACGACATCCTCAAGGTCCTCGACGAGCATCTGGTACCGAATGCAGCCAGCAGCGAGTCCAAAGTCTTCTACCACAAAATGTAAGTGTTGCGGTGCCGACACGCTGCCAAGCTGTCCCTGATTGGACATGGCTGACGTAGCGGTACACGTGCAGGAAGGGCGACTACTACCGCTACCTGGCAGAGTTTGCGTCTGGCGAAGAGCGCACTGCGGCGGCCGACAAGTCGCTCGCGGCATACAAGGAGGCCAGCGATATTGCCGTTACCGAGCTGCCGTCGACCCAGCCCACGCGTCTGGGCCTGGCGCTGAACTTTTCCGTGTTCTACTACGAAATCCTCAACTCGCCAGACCGCGCCTGCCACCTGGCCAAGCAGGCGTTTGACGATGCCATTGCCGAGCTGGACACTCTGTCCGAGGAGTCGTACAAGGACAGCACGCTGATCATGCAGCTGCTGCGTGACAACCTGACGCTGTGGACTTCGGATCTGAAGGACGAGACGCCGGTGGCCGATGACGCGTCGCACGCCGATGAGCAAGCGCATGCTTAAGTCGTCCGTGACGAGCAAGCGGCGCCGACAATGCGCCGTCTGCGCCGCAACCTACGCCACACCTGTCTGTCTTGCGCCCATCGGCTAATCCCTGCGCATCTAACCCGCCACTACGATAGCGATGTCCTTGCCCGAACGCTCCATCGCTATTGTTGCGCAAAAGATGCTGCCGTACAGCAATGCTGAAGAAATGTATTTGTGCGGCTTCGGCTACATCCACCTGTTACCACTACAATGCTGGTGCACACTATGCGCCGCGTTTGGCCATCGCCTTGCGGGCAACAGTCGGCGGCTCCGCTCTAAGCAGCAACCCGCTCGCCATCCGGAGCAACGCAGAGACAGCGCAGTGCTAGCGTGCCCGCAATCACTTTACTGTGGCAATGAGAGACTTGAGTGGTGTCTGCA
This sequence comes from Thamnocephalis sphaerospora, assembly GCA_003614735.1. Classification (NCBI taxonomy): domain Eukaryota; kingdom Fungi; phylum Zoopagomycota; class Zoopagomycetes; order Zoopagales; family Sigmoideomycetaceae; genus Thamnocephalis; species Thamnocephalis sphaerospora. The sequence continues at coordinate 2,415 of KZ992791.1, read as the reverse complement.
CACGTGGCACGCACATATCCTGCGCCGCACCGTCACAGTGCGACAACAGCTGGCGCTACATATTAGAGCGGCGCTCACGATCTTCAGGTGCTTGCTGTATCTTGCATGTTGCGCTGTGTCACTGTCATCTTCCACCGGCGTAGTCATTCCCAATATGATAGGACTCTGCAGCATCACTGCGTTCCTCGCGCCGTGCTGACGACGCTAGACTCGATCTGGGCGCATAGGGTTAGAACAAGCGCACTGCGCGTTCCAGCACAGCACGCGTACCTCTCCAAATGCACTGACGTCTCGGTATCTGACCGACGCTGGTGGCGGTTGGCGGTTCCACTACGCTGTGCATGCAATCGACGCTCGAGACTAGCTTGTCGAGCACCAGAGCCGCCACTGCCGCCATTGCCACTGCCACCATATCCACCTGTGCCGGCTGTTGCCCCTGAAGCAGATCGCTCCAGTAACGGCGTACCGCTGCGTGCCAAATGTGCAACTAGTCAGCGCTACGCTGCCTTCATATCCCACACCAATGCTATCGCCGTGCCTACCGGCGGCTACCACTTCGGCTTACGCCGCGTCCAGCAATGCCAAGGCACTTTTCCAAGTGCGGCGCGTAACGCGATGCGGCAAAGCTGCGGTTGCAATTAGTACACTCCATCATCTCCTGCGCGTCCGGCGTTGGGCGCTGGCCAAATACATCCAGGCCAGGTGCTGTCGCTACGGTGAACGTAAGCAAGCGGCGCCGCGTGGTCAATAGCAGCGCCGTGCGCATTACCCACAATAGGCACGACAGCTACCCACAGGCCCAGACAGCAGGCGTAGAAGGTCAGCATAAAACGCCTACGCAAATTCGTGCACTTGTACGTACCGCGTTCGGCATATACCACACTTGGCGTTACTTAGTCGTGCCTCGCGATGTGCGTCGGCGATGACATCCAACACGCATTCGTCCAGCAATTCCGTGACCAGGTCCGACACCTGACATTCTGCGTAAGTGCCAGGTTGCATACGTCTGTTTTCGCCAAAAGCGCACGATCAGCTACGTACTGCCTCCGTGATGTGAGCGGTAGACGGTTTGCGACTGGGGTCGGACATGGTGACTACAACGACAGTGAAAGGATGTGGGCACCACTATCACAGCAGTGTTTACACCATCCTTGTCGTGCATATACACACCAGTCACACATTGTAAGAGCGTCAGAGCAGCAACGCGCATGTAAGCACCGGTAATATACCGATAAAAGATGCAGAGATGCCAGATCGCTCGTATACAAACTGTTACGTTGCTTGATGCAGGCAAATGTATTACTGCGTTTATGTATTGGAACTGTTGACCTTTACAATGTTCTTTTACACCAAGACTTATTAAACGTTCATGAATCAGCAAACACGTTGTACCGCATGTTGATCTGTGTATTTCAGGTGGCTATATTGCGAAGAAAAAACGGCGGCGGCAGGGTAAGACGCGAGCAAAATATGGTCAGTATGGGGAGCTCTGCTCTGAGCAAAGAAACAAGAAGGTGATATGGCCGAGCGGTCCAAGGCGCCACGTTCAGGTCGTGGTCCACGTCAGTGGGCGTGAGTTCGAATCTCACTGTCACCATTCCTTTTTAGCATTGTGCTACGCCATTGACCATATTTTTGTCGCGGTTTCAAACGGCAATGTCTGTAGCGTTTTCTACTGGTTGTAGCACTATTCCACCGGGGGCTAGGTGGATTGGCGGATGTGGACAAATGTAACGCTTTTCGCACCCAGAGCTAGATGGGTTGGGCGTTGGCAAAATCGAGTGAATATGGTGCTCTAGCGCCGATGGTTTCGGTGCTGGTAGGCCGTGGCAGACGGGCGAGTTCCAAGCGAAAGCCGGAATCCAGCAAGGGTCCTCGCTGTCGCCGTGGCTGTACACGATTTTCCTGGACGACCTTACTGTAGCGCTGCAGCAGGGCGGACATGGAATCCCGTTGAACAGCCGCACTCGTCTGGGACGCGAAAATTCCAGAGTAGCTAGCCTGCTGTTTGCCGACGACATTGTCCTCACGGGCCGCAACTAGGCGGACCTGGCGGCAATGCTGGCGGTATGCGACGAGCATGCACGACGCAACCGGTACCGGTTTGGAGCAGCCAAGTGCGAGGCGCTTGTCCCGCCGCAGAGCCAGCCGGACAGCATGCCGCCTCTCCAGCTGGCTGGTCAGGAGCTGCAGACGACGGACACATTCATCTACCTCGGGGTTCCCGTGAGCATTGCCGGTAGCCGAAAGGGTTTCCCAGCTAGGAGTGTTTTTTCCCCAAGTGGTTTACCTCCCTGCACGGTTTTCTCCCTGACAGAGTCCCGAATGATCTCCTACACGGTCGCAAAGGGTTTCCGCACAGTTCGGATATGGCCAAATTTTACTATTAAAAATAGCAATAGCAATAGTAGCAGC
>KZ992790.1:0-16398 GCA_003614735.1 Thamnocephalis sphaerospora | reverse complement strand
GGTGGGACGAAGCGAAAGAGCAAGCAAGCGTGGCGTCGATTATGCGTTACCGCATGGCGCTATGTATAGCATCATGTTGGCTAGTCTAGTCCCCATCCAGTATCCGATACTGGTAATATCGAGTGCAGGCGATAAGCTGAACAGCGTCGCAAAAAGCATCACCGTCGCTGATACTGCTAATGTAAGGATGCACCATTGTATACATGCCGCCTTTAGTGTCAGTAGTGCCATGCCAGCCATTGATGGCGGCGTTTATTGGTTCCAACGACATACATGCTCTACCCAAGCAAATCGTACCCCTTGCCTGAGGTACTCTTTGCACCTATTCTTGGCTGCGGCATAGTCGCGCCAGGTATCCGCACGTCTTTTGCGCCGTTCTAACCCGGGTCACGCACTATTCATCACAAGCTTGGGTTGGCAGTTGGTAAGAACAGTCATGGAGCGCAAGGCCTTGGGCAGGTTATGAATAGAGATCAAGCGATATGCGGTAGATAGTCTGGGCAGTAGCTAGTGCAAAGGGTACATGACACCAGGCGTGGTGCCGCCGCAGGTGTAGGCGTAAACACCTGTTTTGAGTGCATAGCCATGCATCGTGGCTTCGCAATTTGCAGTCGCGACGTCAAATGTAGATGGGATACGCGGTGGTAGTGTCCGACCATGCGTGAAGGCAAACACGGGGGTAAATCGTCGTTGCATGTCTTTTGGTCCAGTTTTATTTGCCCGCACATGTCGCAAGCCTGCAATGTACCAAGTGCCATATCGTTATGCCCCATTTTGGGAATGCGTGGCATGGCCCCGTTACAAAGGGATTTGTCTCCTGTGCACAAGCTAAGAATAAGGCGAAATGGCTGATGGGCAGTGCTGCCGCATTGCACTCTGTATAAAAGTAGCATCGACTGCAGTCCTTCTGGAAAGAGCACATCCACTGTCGTCCGAGCGTATCGTCTGTGCTCTACCTGCTGCACCCTCGCCATAAATTTCACGTTTCTTTCATTTACTTGGCGCAATGATCCTGGGTCGCCCCATATATGGTGCGCTTTTAGCGCTGATGACGATGACGACTCTTTGCGCAGCTCAGTCGCCTGCAGCAGCACAAAAGTCGCGGCAGTACGCCGGCGGACCACCGCCTGGCGTTGTTGTGCACACCTGCACAGTACCCGGCACGTTTGCACTCACCTTTGACGACGGCCCTGGGCTGGTGAGTTTGCCGTTTTGCTTGCTGTCTGCCGCACAGTGTGCTGACTTTTTGATGAATTGTAGTACACCAACACGCTGCTGGATCAGCTGGATAAACTTGGTGTCAAGGTCACCTTCTTTATTGACGGCAATAACGCCGGAGGCCTCGACGATGACGGCGTTGCCAAGTGCATTCGACGGGCATACCACGCTGGCCACCAAATCGCATCGCATACCTTTTCTCATGCGGATCTCACCAAAATCAGTCCTAGCGAGGTTCGCAGCGAAATGAGCAAGCTTGACGATCAATTCAAGCGTATCCTTGGCGTCAGACCGACCTACATGCGGCCGCCATACGGCGCAGTGAACAAAGAGATGCTGGACATCATGCGTGAGCTCGGCTATCGTGTGATCAGATGGAGCATCGACACCAATGATTGGTAAGCGTCATGGTCATATGCTGACAGAAGGCAAAGTAATCTAATGTTGCTATTGCGCGCAGGCAACACCCGGATGATGCCAAGGCCTCACTAGCAGCTTTGCAAAACGGGGTAAAGGTCATGGCCGACGAAAAGACCGGAATCGCTCTTTCCCATGACACAGCAACGTCCACGGCCACTCGCTATGTCGAAGAAGCAGTGAAGATTATCCGCCAAAAGGGCTATCGCTTGACCACTGTCAGCGAATGCCTGGGCGATGGTAGAAGTGTCTACCGCGCATAGATTACCATTATGGCGCCAAATCTGCGTAGCCACTGGCTGCCCTTGATGCGCTGCCGCCTTACCAGCTTTCTCTTCGTAATTTGATAAACTTGTTATCTCCTACTGCAGCACAAACACGTACAAGCGTGAAGGATATTCATCATGCTATGCCACGCTAGCAATCGTTATCTTGACATGGCTAGCAGCGCACACTGTCACCGCAGCTGCAGTACTCTGGTATTTATTATCAGCACAAAAGGAAACATGGATACTGATGTAGGTAGATCCAGCCAGGGCAACACAACGCCACGAATGCTGCAAATCACAGAGACGGTCATGTGCTGGAGCATTATGCTTTTTCACGCAGAGCACGAGCCACAGCAACCAGATTGGTGAGGGCAGCCTCCACCTCTGGCCAGCCGCGGGTCTTTAGGCCGCAGTCGGGATTCACCCAGACGAGGTCATTAGGCAAAAACTGCAGAATGGCAGACAGGCGCTCCTTCATCTCTTCGACCGACGGTACCCGCGGTGAGCTGTTTGTACGCGCCATAGCACCAGATTAGCCGTTGGAGATTGTGGAGGTGTAGCGTGCAATACTTACTGGATATCATAGATACCAGGGCCGATCCAGTTGGTGTACGAGTGTTGCTCAAAGGCACTCAGCAACTTTAGATCCGATCGACTGTTTTCGATAGTGATCACGTCCGCGTCCATACGCTTGATGGCCGAGAAGATATCGTTAAAGTCCGAGTAGCACATGTGCGTATGGATTTGCGTAGCATCCGACACACCAGTGCTGGAAAGCAGAAATGCATCGACAGCCCAAGCGAGGTAAGCGTCCCAGTCGGCGCGGCGCAGCGGCAGACCCTCGCGGATGGCCGGTTCGTCAATTTGGATAACAGGAATGCCGGCCGCCTCCAGGTCGGAAACCTCGTCGCGGATGGCCAACGCAAGCTGAAAGGCGGTGTCGCGGCGCGGCTGATCATCGCGCACAAACGACCACTGCAGACAGGTAATCGGACCGGTAAGCATGCCCTTCATCGGCAGGCTGGTGAGTGACTGTGCGTAGACTGTTTCATCCAGCGTCATGGGCTTGGGACGCACAATGTCGCCGTAGATGATGGGCGGCTTGACGCAGCGCGTGCCATACGACGAAACCCAGCCGCCCTGCGAGAACACGTAGCCCTGCAGACTCTCGCCAAAAAACTCGACCATGTCGTTGCGCTCACTCTCTCCGTGCACCAGCACGTCCAGGCCAATACGCTCCTGGAACCGCACCGTGCGCTCGATTTCGGCGCGGATGAAGACCGCGTACTCGTCCTGCGTCCACTCGCCCTTGCGTAGCTTGGCACGCGCCTGGCGCACCTCGCGGGTCTGCGGGAACGAGCCGACGGTGGTGGTGGCAAAGCGAGGCAGCTTGAGGCGTGCTTGTTGCTGAGCGCGACGCGATTCAAAGGCCGTCTGGCGCTTGAACATGCTCGGCTGAACGGTTTGCAGGCGCCTTTGAGTCTCGGGATTATGAGTGCGCGAAGACGCAGCGCGCGCCTGAGCGACACGTGCGTTGTCGTCCAGCGCGTCGCGCACCGCATCCTCGCCATTGTTAAGCGCCTTGGCTAGAACGGCAAGCTCGTCCAGCTTCTCCGTGGCAAAAGCCAGCCAATCACGAATCTCAGCATCCATGGCAGTCTCGCCGGCAGTCGAGTGCGGCACATGCAGCAGCGAGGACGAGGACGACACGATCACACGGTCGGTGCCTAGCTTAGCCACCGCTTTGCGAGCAAGCGTGAGCGCATGGGCAAGGTTGGCCTTCCAAATGTTGCGACCGTTGATGAGTCCAAGCGACAGATGCTGGTCAGCACCAAGCGCGTTCAGTACAGCGTCCAGCTGCTCTGGCGCACGCGCCAGGTCAACGTGCACACCGTGGATTGGCAGCTGCGTGAGCAGGTCAAGGTTGTTGCCAACGCTGCCAAAGTAGGTGGTCAGCAGCAGGCGAAGCTTGCTCTGGCCCGCAGCAGCCAATTGGCGGTAGGCGATGGGATAGGCGGCACGAGCAGCGTCGGACAGATCGAGAACCAGAGCTGGCTCGTCAATCTGCACCCAGGTAGCGCCGGCAGCGGTTAAACGGTCCAGCAGCTCAACATAGGCAACGAGCAGTGCCGGTAGCAATGCAAATCGATCAAAGGAAGCAGCCGACACACCGCGCGCTGGCTTGCCCAGCAGCAGATAGGAAACTGGACCCAGCAGCACTGGACGCGCCTGGAGACCAAGCGCGCGTGCCTCGGCTAGCTCGGCCAGGATCTTGGGCTCGTCGGCCAGTTGGAATGCTTGGTTCTGCTCAAACTCGGGCACAATATAGTGGTAGTTGGTGTCGAACCATTTCTTCATCTCCATGGCGGGCACATCGATGGCGGGCGCAGATTCGGTGGCTGGGCGCTGCAAGCCACGTGCCATGGCAAAGTAGGCTTCCAGACCAGGCTGCAGCGACTGGTAACGTACCGGAACCACGCCAAACAGCACGCTGGTGTCGAGCACGTGGTCGTAGAGCGAAGCGTCGCCGACCGGCACCGTGTCCAGGCCTTTGTCAGCCTGCAGGCGCCAGTGCCTAATGCGGAGCTGGTGTACGCCATCGAGCAACTCGGCCGTATCGGTCTTGCCGGACCAATAGCCTTCAACCAGGCGCTTGAGCTCACGCTTGGCACCGATGCGCGGGAAACCAAGGGCCGATGCGGTAACCATAATGAGATGTGAGCGGTGGTGTACGGTGTGACGGTTAAACGGACGGCGTGCTGGGACGGAGATGGATGGCGGGCGGATAGGCGGCAGCGGACAGATAAAGCGATGGTGGTGGTGGCACAGGCAGTAGTGGCGGCACAATAGCACGTTGACCAGGCAGTGAGGCGCTAGTCTTGCGGTAAGGTCTTGCAGTAGTTTGCACTCGGATGGACGGTCTGATAGACGCGCTTGCTTGCTCGCTCCCAATAATACTTGATTTGCTCACCGGCAACTCAACACAGAAGCAAACGCTGGGATGCGCATCGTGTCCGCGGCTTTTATCTGCACTGACATGGCCTCGCACTGATCTACGCTCAAGATGATCCATCTCATCTAGCGTGCGCTTATTCGCCCATCAGTTCGCTTATCGCAAGTGCCCCTGGTCTACGCATTCTTCCGATGCATGCTGGCCGCAGACGGCAGGTCGGGTGGCGAGCCGATTGGCGACAAGTCGATGATGCCATGGCTCTAGGCTGTCTGCGGAGATGATGGCGTGATTGAAGTGCGTTGTACGATGCCCGGTTTACGCCGCAAGCGGAGGATATTTCATCACATGTACCTCCATGCGGATGGTCGTTGGCGGAGGAGCATCTTATTGCGGAAGTGGGTGGGTGTGCGTCACGCGCCAGCCATTCACACGCTGTCTTGTTATTACCACTCGCCATGGACCAGCTCAGCACCACCCACTACGACGTGGTCGTACTTGGCACTGGCCTGGTAGAGTCGATAGCAGCCGCGTAGGTGCCACCGGCGGGCAGGCTGATTGTGCCAGCGCCTCACTGTGCATTCGGTTGGGGTGCGTTTACGCAGGGCTCTGGCGCGTGCAGGTAAATCGGTGCTTCACGTAGACGCCAACAAATACTACGGCGGTAATTGGGCAGCCTTCAGCTATGACGCACTCTTGCAATGGGCAAAGCAAAACGAAGCACCGAGTAGGTGGACGTGGACGTTTATGACAGTGGGCGCGGTGCTCATCGCTTTGCATCGCGTTCGTTGGCAGTGGTTGACGGCAGCAGCGACGGCCAGCAGCGCCCTTTGGCGGCCCATTTTGCCCAGACCAACCAGGCACGCTACACAAATGTCCGTGCAGACGAGTATGCATGGCCAGATGCAACGGAGGTTAGCGCGTCGTTAGCCAGTGCTTCGCGTCAGTATGCGCTGGAGCTGGCGCCCAAGCTACTCGCAGCCAATGGCGAGCTGGTGGACTTGCTGGTGGCATCGGACATTGGCAAGTACCTCGAATTTCGTCTGCTGGAGGCAGTCTACCTGTTATCGGACGATCAGCTGGAACGGGTGCGGCAACGTAACCATGTGCTTGCGCATCGTTTCGCGCCAACTGATCCGCCCCACCGGCAGGTACCAAGCTCCAAGGAGGCCGTCTTCTCCAGCAAGACGCTGACTCTGGTGGAAAAGCGCAAGCTGATGAAGTTTCTCATGTTTGCTGGGGCGTATACTGGCGATGAGACGGCGCTGGACGGTACGCGCTGTGGATCAGCTGGTGGGCACGCATGGTCTAGCTGACGCCAACGGATGCTGCATCTAGGCTTTGCGGAGCGGCCGTATGCCGACTATCTTGCGGAGCGCTTTGGTCTGGCGCCGCGTTTGGCCGCTGCTATCGAACACGCAGTCACCCTCAAGCCGCCGCTGCAGACTGGGGGTGAGCACACGCAGTAGCTGCGGGCACACTCGGCTAGAGGGCTGACCGTCCAATCTGCTGCACATGTTCAGTGACGACGCACCAAGGCATCACGTACACGCGCGATTATCTACGTTCCTTTGGCCGTTTTGGCCCATCCTCCCTCTTGTGTACAGTGTACGGCGGCAGCGAGATTGTCCAGGCGTTTTGCCGGTACGTTCACGGTATGTCGGCTGCTTTCTGGCTGATAAGACTGTGCTGACGGCCGACAAAGAGTGTGTGCCGTGTTTGGTGGCACCTACATTCTCGGCTACGATGTCGTCGATTTCGAGCTGAGCAACGACGACGCTGAGCAGGGTGTCGCGGCACTCTCGCTCTCCAATGGCCAGCGTATTACCTTTGACCATCTGGTCTCGGCCGTCGACTATCTGCCTACAGCATGGCAGCACAGGGCTATCGCTGATGATGGGTACGACGATGCTGTATTGCTGAGCGACGTGGCTATTCTTAACACGCGTGCACACACGGGTTAGAATGCGCGTCCTTCGCATGGTGACGGTTCTGGATGGCTCTCTGGCGGGCGAGGAAGCAAAAACGGCTGTGATTAACTTTGCACCACATTCGAGTGCAGGTAATGCCGAGCCGGTTATTGCCCTGCAGATGGACAGTGAGACACACGCCTGCCCAGCTGGACAACGTAAGCAGCGTTTGCTCGTGCACACTTGATGGCGACTGACTGAGCTGCTGGCGGCGCGTAGGCGTTGTCTATGCGTGGACCAAGGCAGGTGATACGGCACACGATGCCCTAGACGCTTGCATGCGCACTCTATTCCGCACGCCAGACAGCACAGCAGCGCAGGGTAAGCGTGCTAGCCCTGTCTTGTCCAAGCTCGTGTTGCTAATGTGCAGCGTGGACAGACGGCACTGATGTGGACCAGCGACCGCGTGCGCTGTTTAGCCTGCGCTTTGAGGAGCACATTCGCGCGAGTCGTGACGGCCATTCAGACAGCGCCAGCCATGACACTGGTGCATCATCTTTGCCTGCTGGTGTGCATGTGTGCGACGATCCAGATGCTGATCTGGACTTTGGCCGCGCAGTGCGTCGCGCCCGAGCCATCTTTGACGCAATTACACCTGGCGCCGAGTTTTTGCCAAAAGCACCGCCCGTTGACGATGATGATCTCTAGCGTGCAAACACCGGGCACAGACGACAATACAACAGTCTATGGACATACTGCACACGGTTTCTTTGCGCAGTGCACCAGCGCGCATTACAGATGGCATTCGCCAGCCAATCACCGTTCTAGCCCAAGACGCTTGATGATGTTGGCGGGCATGCAGTAGACGGGATTCACCGCCTCCAGACCTGGATAGCCCAACAGAGAAAGTCCTGTGCGAGGCAAACGATTGAGCGCATTAGTGTTCCACGCTGTCTACCGTCTGTTCACACCCGTCGACCTGCCTGCTACGCCAAATAATGTGTGAAACACGTCGGGATAGTGGCCCTGCCGATCGGCGATTCCGCCCGTTTCGTCATCCTGCCGGCAATATCGCTGTTAGTTTGCGGTTGCCGAGAGCAGTATGGCACCGAGCACTTGCCTGTGACTGCAGGATAAAGTTGATGAGTTTGTCGCGATTGATCCAGTGAAGCTTGCCAAGAATGCTGAGCGAGGAAAGCACCCACCACGAATAGCACACCTGGCAGCGCAGATTGTCTAATCAGTAAGGCTGCGCAGACAAGTTGCGCTTGGCGGCACCTACGTCCTCTTTCTTTTCGGGCCGGCCGTTGAGACCGCCATTCGGCAGCTGTCGTTCACACAGCCACCAAGCAAGTTCATCCTGATCGATGCGATCCAGTGCACCTGCAATCGACAATAACCCTAGGCAGCAGAATACTGGCCATGACCCGCGGCAGTGACACGGTGTAAGCGACAGCGCTCTGCAGCAAGCACGCTTCGCTTACTCTGTCCGGAATGTGACTCGGCCCCAGGTACGCTGCCAAAGCCGCCATCTGCATTTTGGCATGCGAGTACGTATGCAACCGCCTTTTCCACGTCGATAGCATCCAGTCGACCAAGCAGAGAAAGACATGCTAGTGCCGAAAAGCTGAAGCGTGTGTCGGTCTCGCCCCATTCATCGCCCGTGAACGCGCCAGTCGCCGGATCCTGCAGCTGGCGAACATCTGTCGACAAAGGGTGAATCTACAGCGTATACCAACATGCAACTGTGCATGCGTGCATGCACGTACGTACACTGTACAATCGCCTCCACATCCACGCTGTCTACGGCGTTCAACATGGTAAGCACCTGCACCGCACTTAGCGTACACAGCAGATGCGCATCATGGCCAACGTGGCCGCCAAAGCCACCTGCAGAGATACCGTTAATGAACTATAAAGCACACCAGCAGGACGCTTCCATGCGTGCTCACCGGATGCTTGCTGGCAGCTTTTCACGTAGGCAATCACGTCCGCTGCGTCGAGCGTCTCTGGCTTTCCCAGCAGAAAGAGCGCCGTCAGCCCCCAATAGACACCATTGAGGCGCAGATGCTCGCTTGTCCAATAGAAGAGATCGTCCTTTTTCTGCATTTCGCATGTTCAGGTCGTCATGTCAGAACGCTGTCGTGGTCGCACCAGTTCGCTCGTCAGCACACTCGCCTGGTCGAGTTCTTTGATAAACTTGACGTGCGATGCCACCTGCAGCTGCAGCACAGACTGCGTGCTTGTCTGCGTCTCGGCGCTGGTGGTCGCTGCGACAGAGGACGATTCGGCGGTGGACATGTTTGCGTAGAAAACAAGGCGTGCGTGACACGTCAACACGCAGATTTCCTAGCCTCCTTAGTGCTTTACCTGGCATGCGCAAACATACCACACACAAGCGACAAGCTTCAACATTTGTTACAAAGGCCGAGCCAATCATGAGCCAAGTCGAATTTATGTGCTCACTATCATATCCGACTACTGCCTTGCATTCAAAGACGCCACACTTATTGCCACCGACTACGCAATCTATTTGCGCAATCAATGTTGCTAGATGGTCTGTCCTGAAGTGCCTAAACATACTAGTCCGATTGACGGAGCCGGACATGGCCGCTCGATGCGGCGATCCAATCAACATCGTAAAGCACGCTGATACGGTAGCCAGTGTGATGCTCAGATATACGGTCAGTGTTGAGATACGCTATGATGTGTCTGCTGTTGAATACGGCGGCCCGATAAACTATGCAGAGCCGCAGATGCGATTGATGCTAGGTGCCATTTGAAATCAATGCTAAAAGTGCGCCGACAGGTTTCAACCTTTCTCTTTGTTCGTTGATTGGCTTTACCCTATGTGCTGTACATACTATTTTGCTCTTGTCGTTGTAAATGTGTATTCACATGGCTCCCACTGCCTGTTGTATACCAGCGTGCAGCTACATGTTCATTTGCCGCTTGTACTAATCTATATAACGCACATATGAAAACACCGCACAGAGGCCCTAAGATGAATATTAGCTTTATGCGTATGCGAATACACCCAGGGCGGGCGTCATGTGTGTGGGTCGTCAATTTGCTCGGTAATAGCAGCGTAGGCGTTTGCGAAAAGATGACGCTGCTGTGATATCGCACTGTACTTTTCATCCACCAAAACCAGGCTGCTTGCCAAATCACGCGCTGGTTCGTCTTTTTTGTCTGGACAGTGATTAGGTGCCTTGTAGTAAACGCGCGGCTTGTTGGAAAGCGAAGCAGTGGCGCGCAGGTTGCCACAGTGATGTACCAGCAGCAACGATGTTAGGATCCAGTCCATAATGATAAACATCTCCGAGAATAGGCCTAGAACCTCCAGTGCAGCGCAGAGCATGCAGAGGAGATTGGAAAGGACAATGAGGCACATGGTTTGTATTCCGTTGCGTACGAGACGTGCCCAGGCACCCGAACCGTACTGGCGGTACTGGCGGTAAACCACGATAAGAAAGGCAACGGATGATGCGGCATTAATTGGTGCATCCGTTGCGAACTTGACCCAAGGCGCATAGGACGGGTAGTAGGAAAGGCAGGAGATGGAGGGCACCATGGTGGCTGGGCTTGCCCATGCAAAGTAGGTGACAAAAGGCTGTGGCAGTATCAGTATTGAGCCGATGATCAGGAGGTGCCGGTTGCGGGCGTGAACAATGTAAGCTTTCTGTAGCAAAACGATGCTCACGCAAATTGGCGAAATAGCCAGACCGACGCCAACAATCCACAGCGTTACGCGGCAAGATGGGCCGCCAGGCATAGTGAGCGTCAGCGCAAAAATGGTGTATGTTACCCCCGCTAGTGCTTGGATTAGACAGCACCAGGTAGCCAGAATGTGAGGACGTCGATACAGCATCTTTGCGGAAATGATCAGATTGCGAAAGAACACATAGTTGGCGATGATATTCACGGAAAGTTGCGTGAAAACGCCGCGAGCCCGCACACGCATTTCCGGGATGTCGCCTTGCGCGCTCATCACATATTCGATCGTATTCAGCTCTCCCAGCGGATGCAGCGGAATACCCCATTGATAGGTGGCATTCTTCTCCCAGCCTGCCTCCAGCAGACCTTCGCGTTTGAGAGAGTCCCAGAACGGCATTGCGTGCCGATGATGCGAAAAGAATAGGCATGCACAGTAACCACCGACAATGCAAATGGTCAGCGCGTATCGTCGTTGCAATGGCGACAGGTGAAAGGCGAATGAACAGAGTATGAGAAAGACATGTAGGGTGGATAGCAAAGACGCCGCGTAGTTCAAGGCGCAAACGCACCCATGGCTCTGGCTGTAAGGTCTGCTACGCTGTGCCTTATTGCCGACTGTGTAACTGCAAGTGCAAGCAACGCCTTTTTAGCAACGGCGTAAATGCCTAATCAAGCCAGGTTGATATACTAGAAATTAGTTGCTGCAGCGAATAGGGATGCCCTTTGCCGAGAGCGGCATATATTGATGCAGATTACGCCCACCGTACCAGTACCTTTGTGCACACATTTCGTGGTCGAGGCCATCATCGTGTTGTGTTTAGTGCGGGACAAAACAGTGGTAGCAAGCACGGGTATAGAATTTGTGTGGGTGCAACTCTCTGCGGCCTTGTGGCACCATCAGGCACAACGCCAACACCATGCCACGCGCTGTGACCAATGCCCGAGGCGCAGCGAGCTGTTCTGGGTCTGACTGGCGACCGGCTAAGGCGCGTGCGTTAACATCATGGGACCTGCGAGCCGTGGGCCGACGAAGTTGTGCACGGCATATTGCTCTTCCAAACCGCGAGTCTCATCAGCATCGACGGCGCATGAGGCACACAGGCTAGTGGCGCATTAACGTCTGCGTGCCAACACAGACTTGGTGCAGATGCGACACTGCGCCAACGATTGGATAAGGTCGGTGGAGTCATGCGGGCTCCCTTAGCCCTCGTTCTCGACACGGTGCCGCCCAAGTGTGCGCATATGTGCGTGCATATGTGTGTACTCGCATTTGCTTGGGTAGCGGGGTATATCGGTGGTAGCGACGGTCGATGAGACGGTGCGCGGCGATGCACGAGGACCCCGATTTGAGACGACGAGCCATTCACCAAGGCTACGAATCATCGGCGGGTTCAAAGAATGCGGCAGTGGCACACAGACCAAAGATTTTGATTCGAGCGCGCGTAGGACAATCAATGCAGGATTTGCGTGCAGCAATGTCACACGGCTTGCGCCTGTTGGCCATGAGGAGGCAGGTTTACACACAACTTAGCGGTGTAATGGTCCACATCGACGACTGTAGGGACTACTGTGTGAGACCGTCTCTTGCGTGAGCTTGGTAAACTTGTGCATGCCGTCGGTTGCGCTGCACAATTATAGCTTCATCATGCGATCCAGCGGCCAACGTTGACTTTTCTAGGCTTTATCGTGTATCGTCTCTCCGGCCGTTCCGATGCCCCGGCCAGCATGCGCTTTAACTCGCTCTGTTCAAGCTCTCGACAGTTAGTCAACAGCATCCAAGTGCCCAAGACTACGTGTGTAAGCCACCATTGGATTTTTATCGTTTTAACGCGTCTGCCGCACCATACACCGTGTCCTTACAATGGCTACAACGTGTTCAAGGCGACCGAGTATGCATTCTACATACTGGCAGGTATAGACGCACGGTCGAGCATGGTAGAAAAGCGCAAAGTATTATGAAATTAGAGTGCTGCATATTTGCCTTGCTATTAAGGATGCAGCGCGGACAACTATGCGCGCGAGGCTTCGATCTGTTCGGCGACAACTGAGTAGACTCCGGAGAAAAGATGTTGGTGCGATACTGAGCCATGCTTTGTATTCACCAGCGTCACACTGCCTGTCGGCGCGTACGTGGATCCACCCGTTTCGTTCGGGTGACGCTCAGAAGCATCGTTGTAGATCCGCAGATTGTCCGAAACCGAAGATGTAGCTCGCAGGTTCTTGCAGTGGTGCACCAGCAGTAGCGACGTGAGGATCCAGTCCAGCACAATGAACATCTCCGAAAACAGACCCAATACCTCCAGCGCAGCGCAGAGCATGCAGACAAAGTTTGAAAGGACAACAAGGCACATGGTCTGAATACCATTGCGCACAAGACGCGCCCAGGCACCAGAGCCGAACTGGCGGTATTGGCGATAAACTACGAGGAGAAATGCCGTCGAGAACACCGCGTTGATGGGTGCGTCCGTGGCAAACTTGACCCAGGGAAAATACGATGGGTAGTATGAAAGGCAGGCGGTGACAGGAACCATGACCGCAGGACTCGCCCATGCAAAATAGGTGACAAGCGGCTGCGGTAGGATGAGAATTGCACCGATGATTAACAGCCACCGATTACGGTTGTGGACAACATATGCCTTTTGTAGCAAGACAATGCTCACACAGATGGGTGAAATGGCCAGACCAACACCGATATTCCACAGCGTTACGCGGCAAGACGGGCCTCCAGGCATGGTGAGTGCCAGTGCGAAAAGAGTATACACTATACCGGCCAGCGCTTGTAGCAAGCAGCACCAGGTGGCCAGGACGTTGAAACGTCTGCGCAACATCCTTGTAGAAATGATCAGATTACGGAAAAACACATAGTTGGCAACGATATTCACAAAAAGCTGCATGAGCGCGCCACGGGTGCGCTCGCGCATTTCCGGGATGTCGCCTTGCGCGCTCATCACGTATTCGATCGTATTCAGCTCTCCCAGCGGATGCAGCGGAATACCCCATTGATAGGTGGCATTCTTCTCCCAGCCTGCCTCCAGCAGACCTTCGCGTTTGAGAGAGTCCCAGAACGGCATTGCGTGCGAATGGCGTAAAAAGCAGACGTATAGGATACACGCGGTGATCACCAACGCCACAGGGAATGGTGAGCGCACCTCAACGCTTCGATAGCAACGTAGAAAATGAAGGTCGAGCGAAAGACGGCAAAAAAAACGAGCAAGGGTAGCCTCGGCACCCGAGCTCTTAAATGCCGAACGTGCTTGTAGTGAACAGTACCATCGTGAGTACGAGTGCTACGTTTTTGGTTATGAACGGATGCATTCAGCCAAGCTAATGCAACTTTATAGATCATGGAGTATAGCGACGAATGAGAATGCCGCGTGTTGGCAAAATCGGCCCAGCCTGGATCGGAATTTTATTCGCTTCATTGACGCCCAATAGGATTCCCAGAAGCACTAATAGTACTCAATGGGAGAAAATCGGTAGGTTTACTGCGTGCCCAGCCAATACAATGCTCGGTGTACAGAATCGGCGGCAAAGTACCCTTGGGTCGTGCGCTTTTGTCCGCTGCCAAATCTACGCACGCGCCAAAAACAAAGGCCAGTGAACGGGTCACCAAACACCACGAGCAATACGCTGCTTCACCACGAAGGGGATCGATAATGCCAGGGCCAAATACTGCCGAGAACCGAGAGCGCGTGCCCACTGCGGCCGCCCTTGAGCAGCGGCTGCAGTGGTTGCGCAGCACGTATCTCTTAAGCACATCCGATATGCAGGTCAACCTGCAGGACCGTACACAGCGACAGCTGCTGGACATGATTGCCGCTGGCCCGACCAACTTTGACTCTTCGGTAGTTCTGAATGCGCTCAACGAAGTAGAAACGCTTATGTTTTTCGATACCTATCAACGCTACTTGCGGCACACGCACGACGCCTATCCAGGCAGCCGACAGTCATCAAGCGCACTTTGTGCTGTGCGCCAGATGCACCGCCTGCTCTCGTGGCAGCCTTACAAGCGCAGGCGGTCTATGCAAAGTCTTCACGATATGCCTGTGCGCACTCGTACGCCAAGTGATGTTGAGGCTGGAATCGACAGGACCAAGCCTTTGGAGACCAAGAAGCGCCAGGGGAAAATTAGCAAGCGCAAGCTACTAGACGATATCTAGCGTCACGTACTATTATTGGTCGCATGTGAACAGCGCCTATAAAAGAGTATATACAGCGAATAAGCAAACAGCTGTCGTGGTTGTTTAACGCGGTGCATATTGGTGAGCGGGGCTGCAACCACGGCATGTGCACAATGGCATGTCGTCATGCCCGCTTCTAACCGGAACCGTCATACCGCGATGCCCTTGGAATCGACAGCCTTGCGCGCCGTTGCGAATAGTCAACGCTAGCTCCAAGTAGTCTCATGCTGCCGCGTTCTGGATAGAAGCCAATGCAATAAGCTGGCCAGCCCCAGTGTGGTGGATGAGTCGCACAGCACACGCCAACCACGTTGCTATTTGTCGTAGCATGCCTTTGGTACGTCTGCGCATTCGTCGAATACGCTACTCCAAAGGGGTTGTGGAGGGTTTGGCATGCAGCTCCTATTCAAAGGCGACACCTTGCAGGCCACCAGGCGAATCACATACCGCAATGTGTAGGCGCGCTCCTTAGCTCTCAACACCATCCTTAGCTGCATGTCCTTTGCAAGCCAAAGGCAATCGTCACGGGTGTCATCGCCCACAGCAGCGCCATTGGTGCCGCACCTTTGCGGCTACCCAGCCCAAGATGACTCCAGACGTGTCTAGATTTGTGCTACCATATCTAGGATACACTCACGCCTGCAAAGTAGTTTGGTAAGGCTCAACCACGCGCCGCTCAACCGCGAATCCTATAAATTTGGCGCTATAGCTGGTCGTGTTGTCGTCTGGATTCTTTACCCAACCACCCAACACAGCATCCAGTCTGCATTCTCTGCACAGCACGCTCTTTTGCATCAGCATTTTCAGCGCTCAGCATTCACCTAGCATCGCAGCTCATCGAAAGCACAGCACCCCTGGCACCAGTATACCTATCAACAGCACCATGGTCTCCATCTCTGCCGTCACTCGCTTTGCACCGCTCGCCGCGCTGGTGCTCATCGCCACAGTTGGCCAGTCAAACGCCTCTCCGGTGGCCGAGCCCAGTCAGTGGTCTCCGCCAGTGAACCTGGGCATTGAGTGCGGCCAGAGGCCGGGTGGTGCCCACGTTGTGTGCGCCGCGCCTTATGTGTGCGGCCCAGCGCCACCTCTGGCAGGAAAGCCGCATGGTACCCAGGTTTGCCTCGACTACCGCCGACATGGTCAGACGTGCAACGGCATGCATGCTGTGTGCAATCCCGGCCTTCACTGCGTCTTCCCGCCCGGCCACACCGGTGCTCCAGGCATTTGCAAATAAGCATGGTATCTCCAGCGATGTAGCTGCTGATCGCACCCATTCTACACTACAGCGCACGTATGCTCTCCGCGACGCTGTGTCGCGCGGTATTAGTATCGGCTACTTGAACTAGACCGCGATGGTGAATAAATGCAGGATTGGCTCGATATTCAGCTGTTTGGCGCGCCGGGTCAAACCATCTGCCCCGCATAACTGTACGTGGCGGTAGAACCTGGCGCTCTGTGGCCCTAGCGTGACTTTGCTAAATGTCGCTCATTTGCTTGCCCAAAAAGGTGCTCGGCATAAAGTTGAGCCGACCGGCATTGACACGCCCATCCTGCTCGCTTGCTCTCACCGTGTCATGCCTACAATCGGAACCTATGCGACAGCAGACGACGCAGATTGCTTATTACCGAGCGCACACGCTTTGTAGTGTGTGTGCATCGATGGAATGTTCATGTTTCGGAAAAGCAGCGTATTGCTCGTGGTGTTTGGTGACCCGTTCACTGGCCTTTGTTTTTGG
>KZ992789.1:0-16402 GCA_003614735.1 Thamnocephalis sphaerospora | reverse complement strand
CTTTGCTCGCTCTTGCCTTCGTCTGGAATAATTTCGAGCACCTTCTGCCAGCGCTCTGGTGTGCCGAGAATCTCCTGCTTGTCAAGGATACTCTCTTCAAAGTAATCGTTCATGATACTTTCTGCCCGCTGTAGCGCCACCGGCAACACTTGCGGGAGATTGACTTTGCGGGCTCTTTGCGCGCCACCCTACTTTTCCGTTAGATACAGTCGTGCAACCGCGCACTGTTTGCGCTTGAGGAGGTACCTTGATCACCTCCAGCCAGCCAATAATCGCCTTGCGGCCTTCGTTGGTTAGACGACGCGCCCGTGGATCGCACACCCAGCAGTGAACACCACGACGACCGCTATAAACCCAGAGCAGATGTTTGAAGCCAAAGTCCTCTGCCAGCACGTTTCAACGCAGATTGCGCCATCAGACTGTGCACATGTGCCTATGCCAAATGTTGCTTACCGCGTAGAGCACGGTCGAGAATCTTGATGGCAATCGTCATAAAGTCCCAGCACTGTAGGCAAATGTCACCACCACTGTCGGCAATTACAGCGACAAAAGGCTTGCGCTTAGCATAAGCCCCGAAAATCATGTGCTTGTATGTCTGATTGCTCACCTGCAACAGGAGCGTACTTCGTCGTAGTCTGTCATATCAATATCAAACACCAGCTCCTTTTCCAGCGGACGAAATACGCCTGGTTGCAACATCTTTTTGTCCTTGGGCTACGCGAATAACAGCCGCAGATCGCCATCAGCGATATGTGCGCTGCCTCACATGAACTGCAGACGCATTGCTAGACCCACCTTGGCAGTATAGATGGCGCCAATGTCGATTTTCACCGGGCACAGGCGCAGCAGTTCGTCGCGCAGTTCATCAATATTTTGGAACGACTTGTATCGAATGTAGACGTCGTTCTGAAGTGTAAAGCTAAACTCTCGGTGCTGGAATGCTGGTGTGGGCGCTAGGAGAATGTCGCGCGAGTCAATTCGTCGGCAATTGTCTGGCGACTTTGGACGGCCACACTTACTGTAGCCGTAGTTGAGCCAGTGAAAGTAAGGCTTGAGCGGAAAGCAACGTTGGTAGTACTCGCGCAGCATCAGAGCCAGAACCTCCTGGTCATACTCGGTCTGCGCTCTAGCGATAATGTTCACGCATAAGTGTCTGGTACGCGTGTTTTACGCGTTGCATGGGCGGAAACACCTGCACGCAAGTCTACGTACTGTTGTGCCCAGGCCTCCGACGACGTGGCCACCTCACGCTGAGAGTCCTCTTCCAGTTGCATAATCTGCGATGGGTCCTGAACCGTCATGATGCGAGTGCGCACGCCGGAGCTGACGAGTAGTGTGAAGAAAAGACACGCTCAGTTTTCGAGCCTGGGCTGCGGCTGTTGTTGGCGACTTGCAGTCCGACACAGCCTCACCATCCGATCGACCACCTTGTCTATTCGCCACCACTCGTTGTTGTCGCTGCGATTCCCGGTCGATCATGACGTTCAAAACAGCGCCCACCAAGGTGGCGCGTGCTGTGTCGCAGCTGCTGCAGGCTGGAATTCTAAAGACGCCGCCCGTGTGGCTGCGGCCCATGCAGCGGCATCCGCCTGGCCCGTCGCTGGTCCGCGCGCCATCGGCATTTGACACGCGTGGCACGCTGGTATTCGAGCAGAATGCCGCCGCCAATGCCGAGCTGGAGGCCAAGGCTGCCGCTAAAGCCGCCAAGGCTGCTGCCAAAGCGGCTGCTGCAGCACCCAATGACGCCGCTGCTGCCGCTGCTGCTGCTGCTGCTAAAAAGGCGGCCGAGGAGGCGGCAGCGGCCCACAGCCCGTACGCTGCCATGATGGCGGCAGCCTACAAGGAGGCAACGATGCCGCGCCAGAAAGTGAAGCGCCGTAAGGCGGTGCGGCCACCGGCTATCGTGTACCCAGAGGACGCGCTGCGTCGTCGCTTCTACAAGGACCACCCGAACGAACTGAGCCGGCCACGTATGCTGATGGAGCGTGACGGCCATAACCGGCGCGACTGGACGCGCCTTTGCCTTGACGGCGAGGTTCCGACTGGCGAACAGTACGTGGATGCGGATGCGAACGTACAGCGATTACTGTGGCAGGGTAAGCGTAGCTAACGTGGTGTGGATGGCGCGCAGCGTGGTGCAGTACCAGCTTTACCTCATGTCCACGGGACTGTCCGAGCAGGAGGCGTACGTAAAGGCCACTGCCGAGTTCTACGTGGTTCGAGCACGCGAGGATACGGAGCGCCGTATTGCTGAGCAGGAGGCGCGGCACTTTGGTGCAGTGCCTATCAAATCGGCGATCGAAGTCGGTTTGGAGAAGGAAGAGACGGCGCTGGAGCGCAGCCGCGAAGTGCTCAAGCTCCGTAATGAAATGTAGGTGCCACGTTGTGCCTGGCTGTCGTCGACGAGGCGCTAACCATCGTTTTGGTACGCGCACACAACAGGCGCCAGATGCAAAACTCGGCGTCGGAGCAGACGTTCTAGTCGATGCGGCTCAGTCTGTGATAGGCGCACAAGCGTAGATACGACCGGTCTCATGGATAGTCAAGGGCGCCACTGCCGCAGGAAAGGTGTTGCGGGTGATGCACAACGCAACATACTGCGCTTTATTTGCGGTAGCAGGATGGCTGCGGAAAGAATAAAGACGCTTTGCTTTAATCGTTCTTCACGTTGTAGTAGATGCGATACACAAACCAGCTGGTCGCGGAATACCCGGCTGCGCCTACAGGATACACGGTGGTCAGAGGTACAACCGTCTAGGCAATGTGCGCACGCTACCTACCCAGTACGAGAAAGAGTACAGTACAACCAATGGCCGTGTTGACAAAGTACAGACTCGTCTGGAAAAGACCGCTCATTCTGTAGACGGACATGTAAGCACCGACAGGGCATCTGGAAAGTCGCGATATAAGCTGCTACTTGCCTGGTTTTGGCGAAAAAGAAGTAAACTGAATAGACGTAGATAAAGAATGCCGTCGAGCCTCCAGACAAGAAACACTGCCAATGCCTAAGATGCGTGCCACTAGGTGAGTTTGCGGGCAGCAGTGCGGCGGTAGCATGCCGGTCTACTCACCAGCGATGGTCCTCGGCATTCAGCAAAAAGTAGCCGTGTGTGATGGAGACACTGCAGGCCATGCATAGCAGGAGCAGAAAAGAGAGCAGCGCAAAGCCGTAAGTGTAGTAGGTGCTGTATGCCCAGAACGAGATAAACACATAGTACATCTCGGCAAATACAGCACAAAATGGAAGAAGACCGCTAAAGAATGTCGCTGCTGCCGGCTCCAAGTACCTATCGTGCAAATGCAGCATGCCATTAGTAGTGCGGCCTACTAGTGCACCGTAGATAACTGAGCAGCTCATTTCATACCAAGGCTTTTCCGGGATGGCGCGCGCCACCGGGTTAACGCGGCAAGGCGGCTCCCACACCCCGGGGTTGCTGCGTGCAAATATAGCGCCAAACATCGTCATTGGGCACGCCACCAACAGCCAGATGGCTATCAATGAAATCTGTGCGGTACTGTGTTAGTGATGCAACCTGCGTAGCGGCCCAGGCTCGGCAGCCCTGCCTACCAAGGTCAGAAAGGGTATGGCACGCGTGCTGGAATATATCACTGCCAGAGCATTGATGGGAAATTCCAACGCGGCCACCGCCGCTGGCCAAAGACAGGCGGTTGCCACCACGCAGCGCATCCATCGTCGTCCTAAATGTCGTTGCATATGTCGCAGTGTAGGTGGGACATGATAAGTACGTGCACCTGCGCTGTGGTTGCCTGGGCATTCATCCACTTGCCTCCATTCCTACGGTAATACCGGGCGCTCACATAGCCAGCCGAAAAGGCTGTCACCGCATAAAGGAGAATCGCCGCAGTGAGCATGGAGCCGCGTCTAGCGACACAGAGGAATGTAAGCGCGAGTGACAGTTTTCCGCTTGTATCGCTGACTTACTCCTCAAACGTGTGTTCAAACATGTTCATCAGCGCGATAAGCAGCAGGGTAAAGCCCATGTGATAGCCGGTACCAAAGCTTGCAGCGAAAAAGGTGAGGTGCCGTGGCGGTCGAAAGACATCGCCGTGCACCTGCTTCCAACCGTACTCTTCGCCCAGATCGCGGTCCTAAGCACGCGAAATGCTGCATTAACGCTGATCGAGAAGAGGTTGCTTTGCCTGGCTGCTCACCAAATCGCCGAGTCCATCTTCGTTTCCATAGCGTACGAGATCACGCTTTAGTGCGCGTGCCACCATGGCCGCGGCCAAAACTGCCATCAACAGGGCAATGCAGAAGGAAATGAGAATTGAGAGCCAGTGAATCTGCGGTACGCTTACAAACATCAGCAAATATTACAGGCACAGCATCGACACACGCTACTCACCTTGTGCGTAAAGAAGCCAGCTTCTGCGTAGCGATCAAAGCGCGCTTGAAACTCCTTAAGGGTTGGCTGCCATGTCACCGAATAGGTGAAGCGCACATGCATTCGAGCATGGTCACCGGCAGGAATCGGTACCGGTGCGCCCACATTCAAGTGCGCTTCGATAATCTAGCACGATACCGTGTATGGCTCGTCAAACCGTCGCTAGCCACACGTTATGTGCCAGACACCTACGCGATCCTCGTTGTAGAGCATGACAAAGTCTTGGTGCGTATACAACACTGGCGCCCGCTCGCTGCCCGTCGTGTTGCCGACAAAGCCCCACACCGGCAGGCCATCTAGACATGTGTGCGCTACGTCAACTGCAATGTCACGACAGCGCAGATGCATGTCGTCTGCGCAGACCTACCAATGAACAGCTCGTACCAGTACTGATGCGTGGCAGCGAAGCGAAACTTGGCCGTCTGGCGCTCGTCCAGTTCGTATGTATCGCAAAGCGTGGCGTTGTGCGTCTCACCTGTTGCCGCCGAGGCGCATTAGTGCCGCACTGCGGCCGTGGCCAGCGCCATCGCTATAGTACACACGCAGAAAGGCCATGTCCATGTCCGAGCTGACCAGCTCCATGCCCTGCAATGCCTCGCCCAGCGTCTCATGTCGGTGCTGGACGGGCCTGCTACCGCGACAGTAGGCAAGCTTCTCGAAGGCGTAGGTCTCCTGCCGATTCGCGTACGGCCCAATGGTGTTGCGCCAGACGACCACTTCTTCGCCCTGCTGGTACTGTCGCCGGCGCCGTTGTCGTTAGCGGCCCATCGCAAGAGACGGTCGTCCGTGCGCCGCCTACCCGGTGGTTGTGCTCGTCGGCCAGCGCCGGCCATCCGCAGCTCGCAAGCAGCATGGCGAACCACACCGCCCATACACGTAGCAGTCGCAGTCGTAGAAGCGGCGATATCAGCGTCATGGTGTCTAGCGTGTGCGTGTATGCGTGTGCGTGTGTGCGTGCGTTGATAAAGCGAGTCTCCAGCGAAAGCGTCTCAGCCAGCACAGTTTACTTGGAACTGTCAAGCATCGGAAGTGAGCGTCGCGCGTGAAGGCGCGCGGATCGCGCCACAGCCTCACTGTGTCCCCGTACCCACCCTCGCTCTCTTTCCACTCCGCATCCGTATACGCTTGCGCTCTCTGATCGATCGCCATGCAGTCCCGTCTTGCCGCCACTCTTGTTCGTGCTGCGCGCCAGCAGCCGATCCTGCGCCAGGTGAGATGCGGCGGCCGACAAAGCCTCGTGAGGCGCGATTCCCGTGTTTGGCACCCGAGCCGCTGCGCTCGCCGACCGTCGGCTTGAACTGGCCGCGGGTTGCAGCAGTGCTTCGTCAGACCCGCCGACTGAAGCTGTGGCGATACCATGGGGGGACGACAAACGGGCGACACTTGTTTGGTACTGACGACGGACCCTGCGCCTGGCTGTGCTGAATCTTGACGGTGATCCTTGTTTGCATAGTCGGTGCGCACCTTTGTTGCTCCGACCATGCCGGCCTGCAAGGGTAAGTTGGAGCGTGGCCGTGTGAGCCACACACGGCTGACCTGGCCTGGGTGGTCTGCTGGCTAGACGCGGTCCAGGATATTTTCGTGAAGGAGCTCCGCGGCTACAAGCCGGACCCTAGCGTAAGCATGTGGCAGTATGACGTGCACTAGCGCCGGGCGCAGCACTGACACATTCATGCGTGGGCGCGTGCGTGTCTAGGCCAAGTCGGCTGATGTCAGCCAGGTGAAGACTTTTACCGCGCCGGCCGCGCCCTCGGTACGTGACGTGGCCAATGATGCTACGTCGACCGCCAATGCACATTGACTGATGGCGCAATATGACCAAACCAGGTGCCCAAGGTGGACGAGGACATCAGCGCTGCGGTGGCCGAATACGCTCGTGACGACGCGACGGTCACTGCGTCGGCTGGCACGCCGGCCGCCGGCACCCAGAAGGTGGAATACTACTTTGAGGAGGAGGCTGCTCCGGAGCCGGCGCACTAAGCGTCCATCGGTCCACTACCCGCGCACATCCACACGCCCCCTCTCTCTCTTTGCTCTCCCCGCCGGCTAGCCGGAGTGGGTGTATGCGTCTATGCGTGTGCGTGTGTGTATCGCTTCAATACACCCTCAATTGGCAGCATGTCTTCTCTGCGGGTGGAGGGTACCAGATGCATCTAGCGGATCCAATGGCTGTGGCTGGTCAGAGCATGCTGAGTCACTCGACTCTCGCCGTGTCGTCCACCTGTCTGTCGCTTGGCGGCTCGCTTGACAACCCACGCCCTTGTCTTTTACATATCTCACCCGCTTTCTGTTTGGCCATTTCTTGGCGACCGCGACTGCTCACTAGGACACCCCTCTTCTTTCTCCTCCTCCTCCTCCACGCCCTTGCCCCTGGCGTTATCTCGACTTGTCCTTTTCTCACCCTTCTTCGTACGTGTGCTGACCAGCAACGGCCCAGCCACGCCATCGCCTGTTGTATCTTTACCTGAGCATCCCATCTTGCGTGACTGCTAACGAGAACGCGCAAGCATGCCAGAGCTGCTCGTCAAAGTTGAATGGGACGGACAGCTGCGGCGCATACAGTGCTCGCAGTCGACCGTCCTTGAGTATGCGCGGCTTCAGGAGCACGTAGGTTTCCTTGCCTAATGGCCCGCGTTTTCGCACACGCTTGTCCTTTGCTGACGTTCAGCCTTTGCTTAGATTGCGCAACTGTTTGGCAAGCCAGCCCCCGCCCGGCTGACGTACGCCCCCGACGGCGACAATAGCAAAAAGGCCATATGCAACGATGCTGACCTGCAGCAGGCGATAAGAACGGCTCCTATTGGTGAAGCGGGCAGGCGTATTCTACGCTTGCAAGCGACTGGTCTATCGCCAGCATCGCCGGCACCGGTAAACCCAGAACCCGCAGTCATGCCAAAGTCGTCTGAAAGTATGTTTGCGTTTGCGTCACAATGGATCCCCGAGCCTCCGTTGCTAACCTCATCCGAATTGGCACAGTGTTGAATGAATTGGCCGAGCAGCTGCGCGCAATCAATGAAAAGATTGATACGCTTCAGCAGCAGTTGGCGTCGACAGATAGACATAGCAGCCGAAACAGTACCGTGATGAGCGACACCGCCTCTGTGTGCACAGCGACTACTCAGCTGAGCAACACGCCGTCCGAACAGCTGCTGGCACTTGAAGCACAGGCTACCCGGCTTGCTGCCGACATTCGCGAGAAAAGTCAGCGCATGGTGGACGAAGCGACCGGGATTGCCTCGGTGCTTGCAGCGGCGGCAGTCACGGCCGCAGCAGCAGACGCCATCAAGCCGCCAAGGTCACCCCACATGACTGATGATGATTCGAGCTCTACCGAGACCGAGAGCAAGTTTGTGTCGCCTCCGGCCCCCTCCCAGGTCATGTGCGATGGCTGTGGAAGCATGATATCCAAGCGCCGGTTCAAGTGCAACACCTGCCCTGATTTCGACTTTTGCCGACGCTGCTACCAGCTGCCAACGGTGCGCAATCATCATCCGCTGGAGCACACATTCTGTCGGATTTCCATGCGCAAAAAGCGCGCCACTCCACATAGTAAGCTGTTCTGCCAATCTGCTGACGTGTGCGCTGTCCGTCGGCGCTAGTGAGGACATTGCTGACGCAACGCGACTTGGCTGCCAGCATCCGCAAATCAAAGGGCGTGGTGTGATAGCTGCATGAAGCTCATCGAAGGTCGACGCTACAAATGCCAGCAGTGCGATGACTATGACCTTTGCGGCAAGTGTGTCCTGCAGGCGTTTAAAAAGCATCCAAAGCACACGTTTGAAGTTATCAATCGCTCGGCTCCATCTCGTACGTTGTCCGCCAGAGCATTTCCTGTGCGATACGCAATGATCTGCTAACCTTATGCGCGACTGCGCCATTAGGAACTGTATATCATCATGCATGGTGCGACAACTGCAGCGCCCTCATTGCCGGCAAGCGCTACAAGTGTCTGCAATGTCCAGACTATGACCTGTGCGAAAAGTGCATTGGACGGGCCTCTCTTGTGCACGAGGGCCACTCCTTCGATACCATTACCCAGCCTACGGCTCGGGGTAGCCTGATGACACACACCATTAGTGCAGGTAGCCATTCCAGCCTTCATACGGCACTAAAGAGCAGTGCATCATCTACGTACACTGCCCGCACGGCCACGTCCAGCGCGCGCAGCACTGCACGTGGCGCCACGCTGTACGTGCACACCAATGTCATTTGTGACCACTGCGAAAAGACGGTAACGGGTACACGCTACAAGGTAAGCCATGTCCGCATTGTGCCCGCAGCACACAGGCGCTAACGCACTGGCATACGCCTACGCAGTGCGGCCACTGCCCCGACTTTGACTTGTGCGGCAGCTGCGAGGCGTCTAGCGCACACCAGCATGACGTAGACCATGTGTTTTTGAAGATCAAGCGGCCATTGCCGTACAGGGCGCCGACCAATGCACCCCTGCTTCCGCCCCTTTACACGCACGGATCAATGCTCAGCGTGTTGCTCACTGAAACCATAAAGCCGCCGACGGCCGAGGCCGGTACCGAAACGATTGCCTCCGCAGAAGCAAGCAAGCCAGCTCAGGAGGCAGCCACGCCGCCCTCTACTGAAAAGGACACGGAAGATGTCCGGAGCCAGACGGCCGAAGAGCCAGTCAGCAAAGAGCTGGCCGTGAATGTAGAGGAGGATGCTGCCACAGCACCCACCAGTCAGGATGTTGCTGTGCAAGCAACTGAGACGCTAGACACACCGCGCCATGTCAGCCCGGAACAGTCCACTCTACTCCGTCTACCTGGCGATTTTTCCAGTATAAGGTAAGGCTCACGCTTGTGAGTGGCTACCCTGTCGTCTTATTGTGCTGACAATGTATCATCAATAGCTCTCCGCTAAACTCGTCCATTTGCACGAGCATTGATCTGGAGCTGGCTACATTTGATGCTCAGTTTATTCGCGATGCCACCATTCCCGATGGCACACCAGTGCCAGCTGGAGAAATATTTTACAAATCTTGGCTGATCACCAACAATGGCGCAAGTACATGGCCAGAAGGTACGCTGCTGGCGCAAGTTGGTGGCGATGACATGAACGCTGCAGCCGTAAAAGTACCAGCATTGGCTTCGGGCCAGACAGAAGGCGTTGGCGTGAATATGCAGGCACCGATGTGTGCCGGCTCAAAGACATCCTTTTGGAGGCTGATTACGCCTGAAGGAGAGCGTTTCGGCGCGCGCCTCTGGTGCGAAATTACCGTACTCAAGTCGCCGGAGCCAGAGCCGGAGCCGGAGCCGGAGCCGTCGGTGTCGGTGGCGCCCGCTTCAAGGTCGCTCGCATCGCAGTCATCGCTGGCCGACTCGTGCACGCTTGTATACCCTGTACTTGACAGTATTCACGGCAAGGCTGCATTCAGCGGCAACGATGGCTATAACGACGACGACGACGATGACGACGATGATGATGCAAGCACTGTCCTGTCAGCTACATCGTCGATTCTCTACAGCCATAGTTCTTCCGGACCTTTGATCTCGTCTCTTCAAATGAGCAACATGACGGCCGAGGACAATGTATTTAGTGCATTCAACGACGACGACGACGACGAGAGTGAGGATGACGGCAACGCAACGCTTCAGCACCAGACTACAATGCCGTATACAGTAGAGCACCATCGCGACGAAGAAGACAGCGATACCGACTCGGACGATGATCTACCGTCTGTCTCTACTTCGTCGTCGCTTCACGTGCTGCCAGAAAATCATATGACTTCGTCGGTCTCGACGGACACATCTGCACTGCACGTCGTGTATGTCGAGGATAGCGGCGATGAGGTTGAAGTGCCAAGTTCGCCAGCGGTCCCTGCGCTGCACACCGAAAACATTGACAAGCACGAAGATGATGTCAAGCCCGAAGCTTTGCCAAACCCCGCTGCGCAGACACCCAACGACGAAAATGATAACGATAACGACGGCAACAACAACGACAGCGGTGACTCCAAGTCGCTCGCGTGCGACTTGGATAGCGATGAGGATGCGCATTGGAGACTGGTCGAAGAGGAAAGGTACATTATCGAGCAGGATGGAGAAACCGGATCGCTTTCATCCTGGTATGAGGACGATTGCTATGATGACGACGACGACGACGACGACGACGACGATGATGATGATGATGATGACATCTAGGTATAGCGACGAGAGTTTTACGCTGCCAGAGAATTGAGCGTTCAGTTGCGAGCGCCGTTGGCCAAGCAGGCTGGTGCTTGAGGAATGTTGTCTTTTTTGTTGCCAATATAAAGTGAACCTTGAGTAGCGCTCCCGCGCAAAACAAGTGGCCTTCCGCGATCCCACGATTGTCACCGCCGCTCACTTTTCTTTCTTTCCGCTGATTCCTCCGTGTGTGCGCGCGCATTCCGTGTCAGCCGAACAGCAATCATGTCGCAAGCGGTGGGCAAGGTAATGAATGCCGCAAAAGCTTTTCCGGATCCACCCGGTTCGCGTTATTAACGCCGTTGCTACAGACGGCGCTCGCGTACGCGCGTGTCTGGCACATTGTAGACGCCAACGAGCGCATTCTCGGCCGCATGGCCACGCGCATTGCCACCACGCTTATGGGCAAGCACAAGCCCATTTACGATCCGGCCGGTGAGTGCGGCCGACAGCGCGGAGAACGCGCAAACACAACTTGACGGCGCAAATCGCACTCCTGTTGCCGCGTGCGTCCTTGCCCAGCCGACTGTGGCGACTATGTGGTGGTGATAAACGCAAAGAGCGTCAAGGTGACTGGACGCAAGGCCCAGCAGAAGATGTACCGCCATCATACTGGCTATCCGGGCGGCTTGAAGGAGATTCCGTTTGAGCGTATGATTGAGCGCAAGCCAGATGAGGTTATTCGGAAAGCGGTGTCGGGCATGCTGCCAAAGAACCGCCTACGCGATGTACGGCTGAAGCGGCTGCTCATCTTTCCGGATGAGAAGCATCCGTACGCGGCCAACATCGTCAAACGCTACAACGAGAAGGTTTAGGCAAACGGTGTGGCCAGCGCACAACTCAAATACACGCGGATTATTCCTAGCAGTACATGGCGAGGATGCGCTAATCTACGCGTTTCCGTCATTGCCGATGGATGGAGTGCGAGCATGGTGGCACGCGTGCGCATTGTTGGCTAGTTTATTCGTGTTGATCACACTTGATCAGTCTACTACAATGACCGTTGGCTATCGCGCAGCTGATGGTATTCTTCCGCCTGCGCAATCGTGGCCAGATTCGAGCCTAGCTTGTTGATCGTCTCTTCGTACTCGGCCTCAGGATCCGAGTCAAAGACGATGCCACCGCCAGCCTGAAGGTAGGCGATGCCGTCCTTGAAGACCATGGTGCGAATAGCAATGCAGGTGTCCAGATCGCCGGAAAAGTTGAAGTGCCCAACAGAGCCAGCGTAAACGCCGCGCCGCTCACCCTCCAACCCAGAGACCAGCTCAACTGCGCGGATCTTTGGCGCGCCAGATACGGTGCCGGCCGGGAAGATGCTGCGGAACGCATCAAACGATGTCTGGTCGTCACGCAGCGTGCCGCTCACGTTGCTGACAATGTGCATCACGTGGCTGTATCGTTCAATGTGCATCAACGAGTCCACGGTGACGGTCTCTGGGCGACATACGCGGTTTACATCGTTGCGTCCCAGATCGACCAGCATGACGTGTTCGGCGCGCTCCTTGGGATCACTGAGCACGTCCTGTTCCAGCGCCTGGTCCTCCGCCTCGTCCTTGCCACGACGACGGGTGCCGGCAATTGGGTTTGTGTACACCACGCGATTCTCCACCTTGACCAGCATTTCGGGCGAAGCGCCTACCAGTTGGAAATCGCCAAAGTTGAAATAGAACATGTACGGAGACGGATTGACCATGCGCAGCTGTCGGTACACATTGAACGGATGTAGCTGTGTCGGCCGAGAGATGCGCTGCGACGGCACCGCCTGGATAATGTCGCCGAGCTTGATGTGTTCCTTGAGCTTGGTCACAAATGCTTTGTAGCCGTCTTTGCCCACGTTAGAAGACCACTCGCTCTTGTTCTGAGCCACGATGGTCGACTGGGGAGGCACCGGCGTTTCAACAGCGTTCAGCGCGTCAAGGACCTTGCACACTCGGTCTGTCGCTAGCGCGTATTGCCGAGCAATTTCCTCGGCGGATACATCGGATTGCGGACAGCGCACATGCGAAATCACCTTCACGCGCTGGAACAAGTGGTCGCACACGACAAGCGTCTCGCAAAAGATCACCTCGCTTTCGGGGAGCCCAAGAGGATCACGCAGCTCGCGCTTGGTGTGCGGCTCAAAGTGCTGGATACAGTCAAACGAGATGAATCCGACAGCACCGCCTAAACGAACCAGTGTCAGCTAAAGGCTGTGCTAATGGCATGCTCGCACTGACCTGTGAACGCTGGAAGTCCCGGTACAGGCACATAGCGGATATCCGCCAGCTCCTGCTCAATGTACCTTAGCGGATCACCGCTCAGCTTTTCTGCCGTACCAGTGCGGATGGTCTTGTACGGGTCTGACCGCGAATGCATTCGCCATAGGGCGCTCGAGCGTGTCAGCAAGTGCAGCAGGCCAGGTCTGCCTCGAACGTCACCCACCAGCGCCAACAAACGAGTATCGGCCGATTTTCTCGCCACCGGCTACTGATTCGAGCAAAAATGAATGGCGGCGCAACTGCGAGACCTTGAGGTAAATGGCCACCGGCGTGAGCAGGTCGGCAGGGATCTCGCTGTAGATGGGCACCGTGTTTCCTCGTCCTTCGGTGAACGCTTGAGTGACCTCCTCTAGCGTTGGCTTGAACATGCTCTGTGTATGCGGCCAAGTCAGACGGTGTTTTGCGCAGCGTGCAAGCCGCTAGACCGGCGCTTACTGTGTTCCTTGCTGCAGCGGCGGCCATTCTGCCGGTCTTTTGCCAGGAACGAGACGAGCACGACGAATTGGCAGAGGAATATGGCGCGTGTGGTTGCGTCGATGCGATGGTGGCCATGATAATCGTGCTAGCTCGACTCGAGTCGCTGTTCTACTAATACGATTTGGCCAGATCCGTTGCTTTCTTTCTTTTTTTGCCGCTGAGATTGTTGCCACAACATCGCCTCGCTCTCTCTTTGACGTGCAAGCTTTCTGCCGTTTGTCAACCTCCGCTATCGCTTTTACGCATCGCCATGGGCAAGGAGCGAGCCACCGATAAGCGTGCTCAGCGGCACAATCCGCTGCATGCCGAGTACACCAAGTCGGCTGATGCCACCGTGGGCCGTAACAAGCAGCGCAAAAAGTATACGGAACGCGAAGAGCGCCGCTTGAAGACTGAAGGTCAGGTAAGTGAAGGCTGACTGGGATGCGCTGCTGGTCGGCGTGGTAGCTTAAACAGTGTTGCCTTGGATTCTTGGGCACGTAGGAATATGTCGACCCGAAGCTGTCCAAGAAGATTCTTGCCATTGCTCGCGAGCAGCAGGACGAGATTCACGACGAGGAGGAGGACGCCGACGAGGTCACCATTCCGTAAGTAAAAGTTAGCTGCTTGGTAGCAGCAGGCGCCATCAAAGTGCTGTGTGCGGCGATCCTAATCAACACGTCGTCGCACACCATTGACCCTGTATCTTTGCGGGAAACAGCGAGCTAGGAGGTAAAAACGATACGCAGGCCGGCGGCGATTCGGAAGAGGAAGAGGAGCTGGAGGAGTACTATGACGAGGATGAGGCGGCGTACGATGGCTTCGCGGAGGAGCTGGTAAGGGCGGCGTGGCAGAGCGGCGACGAGTGCACTCTATGACTGACGCTGTCATCATGCCATTGTGCGTATAGGAATTGGATGCCGGCGACCAGGCCATTCTCGACCGCTTCCTTCCCAGTGGCCCCGCTCAGCGGCGCAACCTTGCCGATCTCATTATGGAAAAGATTCGCCAGCACGAGACAGCAAAGACAATCGCCAGCGCGCCAAAGGATGGTGATGGTAAGCGCCACGCAGTAGAAAGGCGCCATAGACCAGCATTGCTGGCTCCCGTGTATCGTTCGCTTACCGTCTATTGTAGCCGATCGCCCGTTGCCACCAAGTGTAAATCCCAAGGTGATCGAGGTCTACACACAGTAAGCAGCATGCGCCTCTGACATGGCGATATGAACCCATTTTTAACCACGTTCCTGCCACCACGCCAGGGTTGGCAAGCTTCTTAGCCGCTACAAGTCGGGCAAGCTGCCCAAGGCATTCAAGATTATCCCATCTTTGCCCAACTGGGAGGAGATTCTGTATTTGACTCGGCCAGAGAACTGGACGCCACACGCTGTCTACCAGGCCACAAGGATTTTCGTATCAAACTTGAAGGCCAAGCAGTCTCAAAAGTAGGCGTCGAACATGCGCTGCAAAGCTAGATTGGGGTGCACTTTGCGATGTACTGATTGCATATCTAGATTCTTCACCTATGTGCTGCTGGATCACGTCCGTGAGGATATCCGCGAAACCAAGAAGCTCAACTATCACCTGTACATGGCGCTGAAGAAGGCGCTCTACAAACCGGCTGCCTTTTTCAAGGGCGTGCTTTTCCCGCTGTGCGAGGTAAGCCATCAACAGGACGTACAGCGCACACTGACCCTGGGCACTTACACCCTCACGGTTCCAACAGTCTGGCAGCTGCACATTACGCGAGGCAGCTATTGTCAGCAGTGTGCTGTCCAAGGTCAGCGTGCCGGCTCTGCACTCTAGTGCTGCATTAATGCGTCTCGCAGAGATGGAGTACACTGGTAGGTGTATGCTAGAACAGCCGGTGCATCCGTGCTGGTTTGGCTATGCTAACGGACACACATGGTATCTCGACACGCAGGCCCAAACAGCCTTTTCATGCGTATTCTCCTAGACAAAAAGTATGCGCTTCCGTTCAAGGTGATCGACTCGATTGTGTTCCACTTTATCCGCTTCAAGAGCGAGTCTGGCCCACTGCCAGTGCTTTGGCATCAGGCATTCCTGGTGTTTTGCCAGCGGTGAGTTGACTGCTGCTGCTACTGCCCACTACACTGGCATCTAATTTGCTCACACGCCACACAGATACAAGCAAGATTTGACGCCGGAACAAAAGGACGCGCTATTGCAGGTCCTGCGCTGTCACACGCACCACCAGATCACCGCCGAAATCCGTCGCGAAATCGTACACTCTTCGTGTCGTGGTGAACTGATCGAAGACGGTTCTAGCATGATGCTCGACTAGACATTTGTGTGCGGAGAGGTTGAGGAAATACACTGGTTATTCCGCTGCAACATACGTGCGGCACAGGAATGTGCACATGAACAGTCAAGGAGCGGTGGCGGCTAAGTAGCGCTTTCCAGTGCAACTGCCGCCTCGGTTTCCTTGTAGAATGCACCCTCCTGCACATATCGTCGCAGCCGGTCCAGATTGCGGCGCTCAATCGTTTGTTCGGCATCTGGCGCCTCAGCAAGCCTGCGTACAATGTTGTACTTTTTTTGCTTATCAACAGCAAGTCGTTACAAGCTGTGTCAGCGATCGACCAAAACGCCCACAAAACGTCAACAGCACGCGCTGTACCTTGCCGTGGTATGATGGATCTACGTTGCGATCCAGCAAAAAGGTCACACATCCGCCGTGACCGCCAATGGCCTGTGTGGCAGCAATGGTAAATGTCGGCGCTTGCCAAGCTCAGATTGCATGCCATCACCTACCTCGCGGCCCCACCGGTATGTTGCAATACCGTAAAGAGTGTCGTAGCTTGCCATGCGCAGATTTTCAAATGCTTGCTTAAGATTGGCAACTATGAGCGATATAAAGCCAGCATTTCGCGGGCCTGAAGCAGCACCATTCTGTCGTTTGTCACCGGAACTCACGGATTGCTAGTGGCAGCCAAGCGACGACTTACGCGATGCATCATCTAGACTCCGGAAAAGCGTCTCACAGGAGACTGCCTTGCTGCGCACCTCTGCTTCGTCATTGCTGAGCGTAGCTACGCGTTAGTACGTTTTCACTAATAATCATTACACCATGACGTTCC
>KZ992788.1:0-16479 GCA_003614735.1 Thamnocephalis sphaerospora | reverse complement strand
TTCATCACGTTAACCGTAACAGGCGCCAGCGTAAGGCCATGGATCCAAGTGCCCAGTCGGACAGCCGGTCCAACGACCGGCTGAACCAGCGACCAGGCCGCCTTGACCGGTGTCAGCAAAACATCCATGCTGTAAGAGGTCAAGTGGCAATTTCACGGTAAAATGGGAATGAGCAACAGAGTGGTGACGCTGGCCGTGGCTAGCGGTAGCAATGGCACTATTGAACCGGACAATGACCAGCCAGCGGCAGAAAGCGTTGTGAATGAGTGATGAGGGGTGTAGGCGAAAGAGGAGCACGCGATGATGCATTGGCAAAGGCTAAACACAGTAACACCACGACGTACATGTATTCGCTTAAACAGTCACTGATGCAGTCGCAGCGTCCTTCTCAACCGCATCCACCTGCGATGCCTGCACACCTCGCTGCTGGACAAGTCGAGCTACCTCGCGCGTCAGCACACGCCTTTGCGCATCCGCACGCTTAGAGATGCTGTCGACAAGCGCACGATTTTCGGCAGTGAGCGCGTCCCGCTGAATACCCTCGGATGTGGCCACCATGGTGTTAAGCACGGTGGCCAGCTGATTGGGCAGCCAGGTGACAATGGGCGAACCGCCCGTGGCTACGGGGTGCGCAGTGCGCTTGATGATGTACTCCTTGGTGAAGAGCCAGTGACGATGGCGGAAAGCGCGGACCATGTCCAGATTCGCCAGGTAGAGTGCAGCCGAGTTGGCATCGGCGCATGCAAAGTCGCGAAGGCCAAGTGTGTTGGCACGACGCTGCACAAATTCAAGAAATAGGCGATGATTGCGCGGCCGGTAGCTGCGAAAATCGCGAAGCACTTCGGTAAGCGGGTTGGAGGGCATGTGCGCCGTCAGTTCCAGCAGATTGTCGCCGAGCGGTACCATCGAGTCGTTGGCACCGGACTCGCCGCGCATCTTGAATGGCTGGTCAGATACGCCCTCGTATAGTACACCGTTGGGGAACATGGGCTGCGGGTGCCGTTAGCGCCAAAGACACAGCATGCCAACATGCAGCGTCGACCTACCTGATTCTTGGTGCCCATAATAAACGTGCGATAGCCCAGGTATTTCTCGGGAGCACTGCGATTCCACATAGTTTCCATGACATCATTGATGTGTCCGTACGCGGTGCACACATCGGCCATGGCAGCATTGAAGGCCTGGCGATCGCCAGTCTCGACAGCCTCTAGACACTTTAGACTGGCCGAAACTAGCGCGCCAGAGTGGCTCACCATGGACACGTGCACGAGAATGAACCCGCGCTCGTCCACGTCATTGGAAAAGCCGCGCACTAGCGCCAGATTGTCAAAACCGAGCGGCTTGCTCTGTTCAATCTTGCGATAGTTGTAAAGCGCATAGGACAGCGCATACTCCATAAACGGCTTGGCGCCAATCTTGTGCGCTACTACACTTAGTGGCACGGCAATGTTGCGCGGCAGTACCTGCCGGCCGAGACCGTAGCTGCCGCTGCGACGGAACTGCAGATCGCACGGTTCAAGCAGGTAGGCACTAGCCACAAATGTGAGGTCACGATAAAGCGCTATGACGGACGAGGGTTATTCAGGTCAGGCGGCAGGCCATTATGCCTTGAGCACGATGCTATGAACTCACCTGACAAAAGGCGTGTATCCGTTACATGAGAAAGATCATACTCGGGCAGTTCACGATCGACCGCAGCGCCAAACTCGCCCGTGACAAGCAGACCATCGGAGCCATCTGGTTGCAGCAGACTCATGCGACGCAGTAGACTCTCCATAGCGGCATACTCGCTTGGCAGTTCCACGAGTGGTGCTTCGCGCGGTAGAAAGCCGTTGCTTGGGTCGACAGAAAACTGATCTTCTGGGTAGGGGTTATGCCAGCGGGCGGCGTTAACAGTGGCGGTCTCATGAGCCAGCACTTGGGCACTTGTGACTGGCACACTCTTGCTAGGAGGGTTGGTTGTCGTTGACAGAGCGGCTAGACGGGCTGGGCGAGCGGCAGTACCAAGCAGCATGCGATGCGAGTGACGCAGCATGCAGGTGCGGGTTATGCCAGAGCGCAGCATGCTGAAAGGGATGCAGCGTGCAGTGAGTCTGCAGTGTTGCGTCGATACTACAGACAAAAGTGCGCAAACACCCGCAAGAGCAAGAATATAGAAGGTGATAGCAGTGTAGATAGCAGAGCTGGTTGCTACAGCAATGGCGCAGTGGTGCGAGTGATGTTGGAACAGAAAGTTGTGCAGATGGACTGGCTAGTTGTGTGCTGGTGCTCGTTTAAATGTCTGCTGAGCACAGCGCCGCCGACAGTCTGCCAGACCAGATGACCAAGAGTGCATCCGGTGCTGACGAGTGCGCTCCAGTTCTGCCTGGCCCGAGCTCCATGGATCTGTGACGGGAACAGTGCTATATCCGTTGGCGGCACCAGCAGCGACACGCAAGCAATGCCGCACAGCGACCATCTGAGACTGTCACCATACGGCAGGCCACCTGCTACATGGCACTAGATGGCTTATCTGCACCATAGCAGCCTTCTCCACACGCAATAGGTGCCTCGGCCGGTGGTACAGACGCTTTTTACTCGTCAAACGTACAAGGAACATCAGCCGGAGCATAGGTGGCACGTTGGTGGCACTCGGCTGAGATTCCCACGGCTGGTGCCCACGACCACGTGAGTTGACACGCGCGGCGATAGAAAATGTACTGGCAGGCCACAGCAGCCAGCGTTGTTTCATAGCTATTATTGAATGGGCAAACATGTATCCTCCACTATCATCGTCGCAGCTATGGCCGCGTAGGCGTAGCCGCGAGAGTAGGCGGGAGGTGGAGTGCACATTGAGCCACACTTTTAAATAAGAGCAACCCAATGTACCATCCGATATCATCTACGCTACTAAACTTTGATGCCCGCCACACACCACTTGCCAGCAAAAAGTAAGCTGCAAGGGGACGGGAGCCAATGTGTGAGTGCGCACTTGCCTGATTGTAATGGGCGAGCCAGCGGAGTGCAATCTGGCCTACCACATCACCACGAATTGT
This sequence comes from Thamnocephalis sphaerospora, assembly GCA_003614735.1. NCBI lineage: Eukaryota > Fungi > Zoopagomycota > Zoopagomycetes > Zoopagales > Sigmoideomycetaceae > Thamnocephalis > Thamnocephalis sphaerospora. The sequence continues at coordinate 13,444 of KZ992788.1, read as the reverse complement.
GGTATCATCCGCTCCGCCAACCCACCCCTTTTCGCCCTGCAAGCTACCGTCTACCTACCCGTCAAATCGCCAGCATTATGCGTGCTGTGGTACAGCGTGTCCTCAACGCCAGCGTCACCGGTACGTGCTACAGCGTTCAGCTGCGTCTGCTGCAGCGACGGCTACCGAATGCTTACGCAAGGTCGCAGTGGAGAATCAGGTTGTCGGCCAGATTGGCCGCGGCCTTTGTGTTCTAGTCGGTCTGACCACGGACGACACGCTGGAAGACGTGGACACCATGTGCGTATGCGCGTGTGCTTGCGTGGAACGTGCGTCGATGCATACCGCTGCGCAAAAGGCTGACGAGCGCGGTTGTAGGGTCAGAAAGATTCTCAACGTGCGTCTGTTTGAGCACGAAGAAAATGGAAAGATGTGGCAGCGCAGCGCGCTGGAACTGGATCTAGAGGTGCTTTGCGGTGAGCACGCGTCGTCTTGCGCTGCAAGCACTGCAGCTGTGCTGACGCTTGTGGTACGGCACCAGTGTCGCAGTTTACGCTCTACGGCACCGTACAAAAGGGCAAAAAGCCCGACTTTCACAAGGCGATGCCAACACAGCTCGCGCACGACATGTATCATCGCTTTCTGGAGCGCATGCGGGCCGCGCACAAGTCTGAGCGCATCCAGAACGGCCGCTTTGGCGCTATGATGCAGGTGGCGCTGGTGAACGACGGGCCTGTGACGCTGCAGCTAGACACGCGCAAGGCAGTGTACGTGCACGAACAGACCCAGGAGACGCGTAGCAACACGCCAAAGAGCAATGGCGAAAAGAATGGCCGACAGGACGGTAAACCGAGCAAACAGCCGACTGCAGCGTCTGCGTCATCTTTGCAGTAATAGAAACGACGCTGCATGGCTCACTGCGCATGCATGTTTGGCGTACAATGCACGACCTCCACGCGTGTCCGGTAATAGTAAGCAGCATCTTTATAGATGACGCGCGATACACAATGATGGTAGGCAGGATTAGGCCATACGATGAGAGTGAGAGTGAGAGCGAGAGAAAAGCAAAGGGTGTGCGCGGCCAGCGTCTTCCACAGACCGTGCACAGGCGGGCACTGCCGCGGCAAAGAGGACAGCCAGCACCAGCCGACTGGCTACTCGCTAATGACGATGGCGACATCGTGTGCTCCTGCTTCCTGCTTCTTGAGCTCCTCCTCTGTCACCGACGCCTTGTCGGCATGGTCGCTGGACGTGGTGCTGGAGTGATCCGAATCGTGTATCTTGCGCAGTTGCTCTAGATTAGCGCTGTCAAAGATCCATTCCTCAGGATTAGGGGGCGGCACCGAGGTGATGATGTTGACCTCGCTCTTGATGACCTTGCAAAAGTCGTCCAGCGGCAGATCGTTGGCATCGTAGCCAAATGGATTCTCAATCTCCTCGCCAATCGACTGAATACCAAACATGGTAAAGGCCGTGGCAGCCACCACCGGGATGGTGACCCAGCCTAGATCCTTGACAAGCTGGAAGGGCAGCGCCAAACAGTAGACCCAGACCGACTGCGCCAGGTGGATGCTGTAGGCCAGCGGGATAGGTGTACGCAGAATACGCTCAAAGCCGGTCAGGCAATCTACCAAAGCGGAGAGCGCGTTGGACATGATGGTGAACTGGCCCGGATCAATGTTGGCGTTGATCTTCTGGTGGTGAATGTAAGAAGTAAGGTAGATGGAGATTTCTAGCGGCAGGTTGGACGGGCGGGTAGCCGTGCCGTCGGCATACTTGCGCAGCAGCGACGAGGTGGCCGTGTTGTTGGGCTCGATGGAAGTTGGCACGCTGTACTTTGGGATGTGCGTAAGATAGTCGCGCAGATCCGGATAGTCTGCACCATACTCGGCACGCAGATAGTGCTTGGTGGCCACGGCAAAGGCGACCAGCAGATTGATGGCACTGCGCTTCTCAATGGCGTCGCGCGGGGTCTTCTCCAGCACGCCGACCCAGATGAAGCGCGTCAGATTGCGCACATTCAACACAGTGTTGCCCCAGATGCGACGGCCCTCCCAGAACCGGTCGTAGGCAGTGTTGGTGCGGAAGACGAGCAGCAGCGAAAGCACCATGCCAATCACCTGGATAACGAGGGTGGGGATGTTGAGGCGTACTGGTACCACCTGGTAGAGTGCTGTCCAGATGGCAGCCCAGGCGGCAAACCCGATCACCTTCCACCAGATGTGCTGTAACACTGAACCACGCCAGCGCAGTGCAAACGGCCATCGGTTGTTGTAGAGCGGCACATCGACGTGCAGCGTGTGCTCCTGGGGAGCGGACGCAGCCCCGGGAGCCTGCTTGGACAGCGTCGTCGCGGACGAGTTCATGGCGCTGGCGGAACAGTCGGCGGCAAACAGCGGCGGGGGATGGTTGGGCGCAGCGCGCGCAGGCACACGCAGTCAAGGAGGCGGACGGTGGTTCGGCAGGCGACAGCCGCGTCAAGCGGATTCCAGAGCGCAGGGAAGCGACGGAGCGCGCCGGTATAGGTGTGTAGAGCGAGAAAGACACACTGCAGACAAGGGGATGGGTCAGGAAGGTATAAGAGAAGCAGGCGGAGTTGCAGTGCTATCAGCTCTAAATTTGTCAACCATGCAGCCTGCGAAGGTCGAACGCTGATTCGAGCGGCGTTGGCGTGTCTATCCGAATGCGCCCTGTTTCCGTGAGTCAATTAGACAAGGAGCCGCGTTGGCCGCGCGTACTACGTGACGCCGCAGCCATGCAGAGAGCGATTCCAAAGGCATACGACTGGTGCCGCTGCACAGTACGACGAGGGTAATAAGCCATATTCAGCATTGTTACACTTGGCGAGACGTTTCCAGTATTCCACGCTGTCTTGGTTCACTTGCGGTCAGCCTTTGTCAGCCCATCTCCTGCCTCCGCCCGACGCCACACTCGCTGCTCAGCAATCCCCTTTTGTCTGCCACACTGGCTGCAACACACCCGTCCTCTGTCTGCCACTGTTCCCTGCTCATCCCGCTTCTCTACTCCATTGTCAGTCGGTCCGTCTGCATGCTGGCTCCGCCGTTGCGCCAGTCTACAGTATTCGGTTAAAGCGACGAGAGCCTTGGCGCGTATACCCACGACAAGCGGCCAGCACCGGCGCAGTCGGACGGCAACAGCATGTCCAAGTCAAAGTTTATTCCCACACAAGAGGAGCAGCACGTGGAGCTACCGCTCTATGACGCCTCCTATCCGCACGCACTGCGCTGGCGCGGCTCGGTGCTGAATCGCATCGCGCTGCAGATTATTGGCGTGATGCTATGGGCCACGCTGATCACCCTTCTAGCCGAGTAGGTGCTGGTGGCGACAGCAGCGATGGAAGTGGCGGTGGATGCTAACGATGTGCGCCTTTATGCGACTAGTCTGGTGGAGGAACGGCTGTTCATCGCCACCAGCGTCATTACGCTGATGGGCGTGGTCACCTCGCTGCTGCTGGTCTTCCGCACCAACACCGCCTACGACCGATTCTGGGAAGGTCGTCGCATCTGGTCGCAGGCGGTGCAAAATATCCGCATTCTGGCGCGCCACATCTGGGTGATGGTGCCGGAAGCGCGTCCAGAGGATCTGCTGGAGAAGCAGAGCGTGATTAATCTGCTGACGGCGTTCTCCATCTCCACCAAGCACTATCTGCGTGCCGAATATGGCGCCGAGTACCGCGATCTACACCAGTATGTAGCGCATATTCCAAAGTACTGCACGCCAACCTCCATCGAGCCCATGGCCGACCCGACCCACGACAAGCGCCATCGCCGCCGGGCTTCGCTCGAGGCCAAGCACTTTCCGATGAATGCCGCCTCGTCCAACCTGCCGCTGGAGATTCTCGTCTACATCAACTCGTACATTCGTCTTTTGCGCAAGCGCAACACCATTGATCCGCCGGTTGCGTCCACCATGGAGAATGCTCTCGTGGCGCTCACCGACTGTCTGACCGGCTTTGAGCGTATTCTACGCACGCCAATCCCGTTGGCCTACAGCATCCACCTGGCGCAGTGCATCTGGATCTTTTGCCTGGCGCTGCCCTTCCAGCTCATATCTGGCCTGGGCTACATCACCATCCCGGTGACAGCGCTGGTGGCCTTTACGTTCCTAGGCATCAAGTCTATTGGCGAGGAGATTGAGAATCCGTTTGGCTACGATACCAACGATCTGCCGCTGGACGAGTTTTGCCGTGTCATTCGCCGCGAGGTCGAGACGATCACCAGCCAGAAGGCGCCGAAGCTGGAGACCTGGGCGCTGGACGCCATCAATCCTAGCCACATCCCGCCACATGTCAGCGTGCACGAAGAAGTGCGTCTGGCTGCCACCACCGTACTGGAGCGGCAGTTGACCCAGTCTGTCCAGCAGGGCGCTCCCCGCGCGTAATTAAGCCGATGCCGTTGGCGTATAATACCAGTATGATGATGGGCTTTGCAATATATACACTTACGCTTTGCCACTTGCATACCATTGCCCCTGCGACGTGGGTATCCATCCAACGGCTGGTCTGCGCGCTGGGCGTGGCGATAGGGACGAGTGATCCGCTCGTTTGCGTCGGCGGTCTCGTGTGACTTGCTGCTTCTCGCTTTGACTCATCTACCATTGCGTCTTCACTCAACGTCTGCCGCCACGATGACCACTCCCAAGGCGGAATTGTTTCCCATTGAACTAGTGAGTGGTCCAGGCGCTGGTGCTGGCACCGACAAGCTCGCTTGTTGACACGCGATCCCGCTGGTGACTGACGCTAGACGACCGATCGGTCGCTACTCAAGGACGTGCTGCGTGGTAGGTGGACGGCGGCGAGACGACAACAGCGAGCGCAGCGGGATTCGGCAAAGTGGCTAACACTAGGGTCGATGTCTTCAGCGCTTCTACATACTATTCTTTTCCATCGTGTGTTTACCAATATCCGGCCGATGGAGGTGGAGGCATTGGACACCTCTTATGTGAGCATGCGCAGTGATGCTGGCCTATTGCGGACTGAATGCTAACTCTGGACGTTGTTGCTTTGCGGGCAGCCGGCTATCGACGACCCAGAGATTGAGCGTGCGGTCGAAGATAAGCTGCGCGCATTTGCGCGCCATCTAGATACCACTGGCCTGGACACGGCACAGGTAAGCCTCTGCATGGTCGCGGAGCATTGGCTGGACAATGGCGATGGCTGATAGTGGCGACTGGCTGTATATCGGCCGCGTCTGTAGATTCTAGTGAGCTTTTTCGAGAAACGCACCAAAAGCACCTGGTTCTCCAAGGCGGAGGAGCACGTTTGCTGGGAAGAGTGGCCCATAGCCATCACATGCGTGAGGCCTCGAGATGAGCGTGGTAGGCAATTTCAGGGCCAACAGGGCTGATATGGGCGACGACTGCGATGGCTCCACGTGCCATCCCGCTGACGCTGGCGAATATCAGATCAAGCATATCTGAAGCAGGCTGCGAGTGCACAGCTGCGCAAGCTGCTCGCCGGCATTGTACACACGGTGGAAACGCATCGAGAGCATGTACCGGCCATCACTACCAACGAAGGCAACCCTTTTCCCTACCAGGTACGCTGGCACTGGCGCGGCTGCCTTGTCGACAAGCTGCTGCTAACCGCCCTGCGCAATGCTAACGACTAGATTACGATTCCGACGGTCAACGTATCGTGGGGATCGATGCTCAAGCGCATAATTACAGATTCGGCTCCGCAAACCATGTAAACCACCCTTCTCGCTGCGGAACACGCATTTTTGCAGTAAATGTGATGTACGATATACGGTATACTATCTGTGTGGCGCAATGGCACATGGCAGAGCTGCGTCGCTTGTAGGTCTATTATTCTCCCTTTGTCGGTCCGTGCTGCTGGATGCCATCTGCTGAGATATCCGCCAGGACCAAAACGATACTGCCGAGGTATGCACGCTGCTAGGAGCGACTGGTGATGATGACGTGGCGGGTGACGGCGAGCAGTGTGCGGTGCAACCTGCTCCCGGCTATCGGATGGCTTAGTGCTGCTGTTCTGGATGCTTGCGTCAGCTGTTTGAAGGCCACGTCACCGCAACAACGGTCGCTTGACCATCCGGACGGTAGCACTTGCCATGGACTGGCAGGATCAAACCTTTTAATAGCCATGACCTGATCCGTTCAAGATGCCGCTAAGCTCGCCATCTTTCCCAGTCACTGGTCTCTTGCTCGTCGTTCCTCTAACTTTTGGTATCCAACGAAGACACTGGCACCATGCCCAGCCCCGGCGCAAATACTTCTGGCGGTATCACGTACGGCGAGTTTGTCGAAAAGCTAAGGAGCCGGGGTGTTGATAACCCAGAGGAAAAGGCGGATCAAGTCTACGAGAAACACAATGTGGATAAGAGCGCAGCTCTGACTGCTCAGGAGTATCGCAAACTTTTGGTATGTCCAGGCAAACACATCCAGCTGCATAAGCGAGCAGGAATGCTAACACTCCGTACCGCATGTTAGCGTGCGACTCAGGGATAGCAGTCCAAGTAGGAGGGTATACAAACGAAGGTCAAACATTTGTAGCAGCTAGGGTGCATCATGCTGAGGTGTTGGTTTCACACTGCGGATGCCGCTAGCTCATTGTCATCACCGCAAAACAACGTTGACCTTGTCGTAACAATGCAAACTAGGCTACCTTTGTTATAAAATGCAATTAGTAGTAGTTGGAGACAACAGTAGGCGGCTAGAGGGCCCGCATTTGTTTCATGTTTGGTGGTGGCCAGGTAGACTTGAGTTGGCACGGTAGTCGCCGTGATAGCGTCGGCAGCCACACAAACCAATGGTGGGTCAACGGTGGCAGCACAGGCAGGCCGCCCATGCGTGCTACTGCGGTTCTAAGCTCGGGCAAAGCAAGTATGGCCGGTAAAAGTGCTGGTGCGGCAGTTGCACAAGGCATCGTCCGCATAATTTACAGGTGATCTGCCACGATAGCTGGCATCCACTCCGGTGTGCGTTCTGGCTAGTTCCGACGTGAACATAGGCGGCATGCCTCTGCATCGCATGTGAAGGCCCACTCTTCCAATGTGCATTCATAGTTTGCTTTATTCCGTTCTGTATGCTGCTATCATCGTCGGCGCTCGGTCAGGTGCCTGTGGACAGTTTGCAAATATCTCGATGATCTAGGTCAGTGAGCGATGAAGAGCGAGGGTCCAGTGAGAGGCAGGCAACACTCTGCAGGCACACGTTACGCACATGCGGCGTAACGGGCACAACGAATAAGCAATTAGCAGGCCTGCTTTCACCTTTGGGCAAACAGCCATGAACGACGACCTTCACCGAATACTCTGCATATCGTCCTTTCTGCCAAAACAGCCGACAACGCCATTGGCACCCGTTTGCATGGCAGGTGGTGCAGTTGCATTCAAAATCTTTATACGATGCTGATGCCACGCGAGCCTGGTGGCCAACCCTAGCGGCAACACAGACATATGGACAGTGCCACTCGCTGTGATGCGTGCCGACCATGGCAAAATTGGTGGCACGGTCCTCAGCAGCTGACGCGCTGCCTCGACCGGTGTGCACCGCCCATTCACCTGCTCAACCTGAGGGCAAATTTCACAGGTGCCCTTGCCGCCCAAGCTCTGGCCTTCTTCAAATGCGTGCACCTGGCTTTTCGGCATCTTCCAGATAGCCCCCATCGTTTTTCACCACACTACCTAGCCCCCAGCGTGCTTGTGCGAATGTGCCTATACGCCTCCACGGCGGCATTCAGATATCCTATTAGAACGCCATCATTACCACGACGGAATGCGCTACGCTGTGCAGTCTCCATTTTCGCCAGAGTGCAACTGGATGGTGAATGTGCATGATTGCGACATTGCGTCGGTGCATATCGCATCCACCTGGATAACCTTTGTGGAGAACTGCCTGCTTGGTGCATTTGGTACCTGGCTGCTGTGGAGGCGCCGACGTCGCATGTACGGAGGCCAGGTGTACGAGCAATGGCGCCAGAGTCTTCTCGGTCGCTGGACCAACAGCTGCAAAAAGGAAGAGGTACACTCGGCAGATATGATGCACAATATAGACATGATCAAGGACAGTTTTCAAGAAGAAATGAGCGACACCAGAGACCTAGGAAGAGGCATAGCCAGCCACTATGAGCACGAGCATGATCCTGAAGGCCGCATCACCAAGGAGCGGCGAGAACGGCAGGAGAGGCGGTGGCAGGAGGAACAGGCGCCGCAAAAGTCCTTGCGTACGACGCATGTTGGCGCAATCAACAGCCGTGGCATCCGCTTCACGGGCCGGCCGGTTGACTCGCTTCTGCTCATGTTCACGCTGTGCATGTACACACGCGGCATCTTCAACCTTGTGACGGTGCTGGACGTGCTTCCAACCTTTTCAGCGCGCCAGCTGTTCTTTGACGCCACTTTTTGGTTTGCCTTTTGGGCCATGAGCAGCTACCTGTTGGGTATCATCAGGTGCATTCCCGCCACGTTGTCGCGTAATCTCAGCTCTCGGTGTAGTCTGCACTGTCACAGCAGTGCCGGAAGACGCCATCTGCACAGAATCCGGCTACTTTTTTCTTCACTATGCGGTCGCAAACGTTCTCATCGAACCAGCAGCGCAGCAGCCAACCGTAGTTGCGAAAATGGCGGAGGTATGCTACGCCATCTCTGCGGACGCCACTGCAACCCATACGCTAACGTACGTTACTAAATGACTCAGGACATCATCATGTCATACCTGGGAGCACCAGCTTGTCAGCACATGCCGGTGCCGATGGTGCCGACGATGCTCAGCACACCACAGCAGTTCACGTTGCCTCTGTCGGACAGGGCCACATTCTTAGCGGTGTATGGATGCCACCACCGCAAATCTCCGTGGTGCTGACGCTGATTCTTAGTGCCAGTCCCGTCATCACCGGCGGTATGTCCTACATGGCAGGCCACTTTGTCGACGAGGGAGACTGGCGTGAATACCAAAAGTACATCCATCTTTACTGGAGCATCTGGGCAATCACGCTATGTATCCTGTGCATTCTGTCGGGCTGCTATTTGGGTTCGCTGTCTCTCGTCATCTATCGCTACCACCATGCAATGCAATGGCAGTACGGAGGAGCCGGTGAAAATCACAAATACGCGTACACAGCAGACCGTCGCACGCTGTACGGCGATCTATCGCGTACTGACGCGCGCACCGTGCACCACCTGCTACGCCTCTTTCTGCACACGTTCTTCGTCTTCTTCAGCGCTACGTGCATCTGCCTGTTTACGGCTTTTGCCAACAACTGGCTGTTCAAGACGCGCAGCATGAGCATCATTGTGGAGCTGTCCATGCACTCGCTCTGGTTTCCGGTTTTGATGTTTTTTGTCTTTCTCAACATCCGTCAGCACGAGCAGGAAAACGAACGACACGCCGGAAGTTGGCTTTTTGCCTGCTGGAAGTTTCCCAGCAGCGGCCTTACGGCCAACAGTGCCGACAACATAGTCGAGGTCAACAACAATCACGGCGTGTCGCGCAAGTCTAGCGGTACGGTGTGCGGGTCCCCCATGAGGCCACGCTCGTCAAGTACCGGCGAGACTGTGCGCGCACCCGAGTCTGACGCCGAAGCCGAGGTTGCGGACGAAAGTTTCTACCCTGATCAGACGCTACAGAGCTTTGAGATTAACAAAGGCCGTGCCAGTGGCGTGTCCAAGAGTGGCTCATTTAGCAGATCTCGCGCCAACACGGCTCGATCGGCACGAACGGGATCGTTGCTTGGCGTAAATGTATTCCTCGAAAACCGAACAGGGGAGACAACGCTAACAGTGCCATGACACCACAGCAAGCAGTATGTCATGGCAAGATTGGCCGGTCCATCTTTAAACACAATAAAACATGACTAAAATATGGCCTGGCTATTGTAGTGACATGCAGATATGCTACAGCTAACGCCAAGTGTGCGATTTCGAACACACGATAGATTAGCGAGCACCATGCGCAAGCGCGTCAGTTGGTGCACCGAATGCTATGGTGTTTGCTACCAAGCAGAGAAGCGCAGCAGCAGCAATAACAGTCATTGCTGTCGTATTTCCGCCTAGCAAAGAGTCGTAGTAGCCATTCTGCTTATGAGCCAAATAACGCCAGCTGTGCGCACTACTCTTGCCAACTCCTTTAACTTGCACCTAATCATCGGCGACCATTTGGCCAGCGAGCACAGTGCTACACTACTGTAACACTATGTACGCATGCAATGGCGCTTCGTCTTCTCATTTTTGATAAAAGGCATTTTGGTGACCGTCGACGCGGCTACGCAATTTTGAACTAAGTAGCAGCTTCCTATGGTGGTCACCATGGTGGTTGTTATACTCATCGACAGAGAGCAGGCCGTAACCCGCAGATCTGGCAATACGTCTCGCCATTCCGATTTCTCGGCGCGAGGTATCGTGGCGTGATGAGAGTAATGTTTTTGATCGACCTGCCTTGGTGGGCTGCTGTGGGTGGGCCAACTACCAGTGTCACGCGGCGCCATTGCCAGTTTGTGGGATGCACGAGCCGGCCCACAGGCACTCGTGGCAGTACACACCAAACACCATCCAGACCCACGTGTTGTTTTCATGCCACCACGCAATCGCCGTCCATTGCACAAAGCATCACTGGCGCTGCAGTCGTCTTGGGTACCGCCAAGCTTGCCTCGCTAAAGCGCTGCTTGGAAAAGTGCGCGCCATATGCAATTACGTGTTTCGCTGGCAGATTGCATGAGACCTGCCGCGCAGCTGCTCGCCTGCCGCTGGCAGTCTGCGCACGCTCCCAATACTAGTTGCGCGCTCTCGTGACTCTCTATGTTTGCTCTCCTAGAAAACAGCACATGTCATCTGCCAAGATGCTCTGAAAATATTTTTATTTTGGCTTGCGCGCCATGTTCGCAACGGCACAATTCACGCTGGTCAGAGGATAGAGTCGTCAGTGGCGCTGCATTAGCTGGAATGGCTTTAGCATCAGTGTCTGTCACCGACTGTATGGTGCACGTGGAGTGCAATGGCTCTCGGCACTGCCTGTAGATGCTCGCCCATGAACAAGCTCTACTTGCAAATAGAGTTCTCGAGTACGGCCAAAGTACCGCGTCCACTCATGTGAGCACTACCAATAACAAAGTACTCATCGCCGCCACTTCGATGCCCGCCAGGAGTGTAACCAAGCACAGCGACGGGCACTCGAGAAACTGGAGTGCATGCTCATGCAAACATTACCCCATCGCATACTGCCATGTGGTGTCCATGTCGTAAAAAGCTGCCTCACTTTTGCCAGCAAGAATGTGTGAGCAGCGTGACCAAGCATTAGCGTCTCTGCTTCTTCGGCCACCATCACAAGTGTATACAGCATCCCTCCGTCCCAGTAGATGCATCCATGTACACAAATACGTGTTTTCCTTGCTATTTTACATGAGAATGACGGGGGCATTCAGGCCAACAAAGGCATTCCGCTGTCAAGGCGAGGCATGTGCATACCATTGGACAATGATCAGGGGCACAGCAGCTCACTGCTTGCGTACCAAATGCCACATCAAAGTGATGGCAATGACACGACAGCGGCGTAAGACACTAGACAGCACACTCATGGAGGCCTATAGCTGTCGTTTGCACCCACGCCCACTGCACTGTCATCTATGGGCAATTCTGTAGCAAACGGATGCTGATCTGCAACTCACCTTGCTAGCCTATAGCACAACATGTCGTCACCGCCAAAGACAAAATGCCAGGTATCAAAGTGCTGCAAAGATCAGACAGACACCATCATCTGTCAAAGGACCGCTCTACTGTCTATACCAGCGGCTGTACATGCAATCTGCCATGCTGCCGATGCAGCGTCTGCATGGTGCTTCCCACCCCCCTATAGACCGCGCCTATTCGCCGGGCATGACTACGCATCTTGTCTGCTCCTTTTCACAGCTTTCCAACTATTACGTCCTGTCCTGTCATCGCCAAGTATTCTCGCCTGCCGCTATCGTGCCAGGTTTGCGCTGAGCTGTGTACGTCCGCCCTTCCCTCCTGTCCGCCTTTGGCCCACATTTGTGGTAATGAGACTGTGCATATAGTGCCACGGTCGACAGCACTCTACTTGTCAACGCAGCTCTAGCACTTTGCAGCTGGTTAGGAGGAAAATGGCCGTAATGCTGCGCCAAAACACCCGCTTTCTCTTCTTCTATGCGGGCGGTATAACAATAGTCTGTTTTATCGGTAAGTACGGTGGCTGGTCGAGCCGCGCTGCTGCTGCTGCTGCTGCTGCTGCTAACCTGCACATCATATTATCGCAGCACTACTCTCACTATGGTCACGGTTGGACTGTGCGCGTTTGAGCGGCTGGTCATCCGAGGCAACCCACCAGCTGGGTATGGTAGATCCGTTTGAGTGGTCCACCTGCCAGCGTAGCGCCAGTGCAACTCCAATCATTCAGCAAAATCTGCACATACCGCATACCGACACCAACTGGACGAATCCGGACCGTGCGCCCACATTACTTATGCTCACGCCTCTGAAGAACGCCGCATCCCAGTTGGACCGCTACTTTCATCTATTGGCCCAGATGACGTACCCCAAACACCGCATGTCGCTTGCATTTCTCGTGGGCGACGAGACAGACGACACGTATGATCGTCTGATTGAGCATCTGTATCGAGTGCGGAGCCAGTACCGCCGTGTTATCGTGCTGCGCAAAGACTTCAACTACGGGCTAAAGAACGAGGAGCGCAAAACCTACATGGAACAGGTGCCCCGGCGCAAGACGATGGCACGTGCGCGCAATTACCTGGTGACGGCAGCGCTGTATGATGAGGAATGGGTGCTGTGGCGAGACGTGGATCTGGTCGAGTTTCCCGCCGACATTGCAGAGCAGATGATGCGCCACAACCGCGATGTGATGACCGTCAACTGCTACTGGCCTGTGCCCGACAAGGGCCCGCAGCCCTACGACCTGAACGCCTGGGCAGAAACACCTGAAAGCATTGCATGGGCCAAAACACGCGATCCTGGCGAGCCGTTTTTCGAAGGGCACTCGGAGATGTGGACGCGGCGCAAGCATCTGTATCGCTTTGCCAGTGAGCAGGACGAGGTGGTGCGGCTGGACGGTGTCGGCGGCACCTTTCTGCTTGTGCGCTCCGAGGTGCATCGTTCCGGCGCGCTTTTTTCACCATTCATCTACAAGCATCAGCTGGAAACCGAGGGCTTTGGCCTGATCGCCAACGATATGGGCTACGGCGTGTTTGGCTTGCCCCACCTCAAGGTGATGCACATGTACGGGTAAGCACGCCCGCCAACAACACTGTCCCTTGCACGTTTCTACCTGGGCGCCGTTACCGCTGGCGCCTGTTTCGTGCATGGGCGACTGTATTCCTACGCTTGCTGTGATAAATCCGTCCATCTACAAATGTGGCCGACGTCACTTCCACCGCCGCCAGTGTCTGACTGCACACCCAACGATGAGATCGCATTCATCTTTCACGTGATCGCAGCCGTCTTCGTGGCCGGCAGCCGGCAGT